>JASSUY010007980.1:0-120150 GCA_032466535.1 Forpus xanthops | reverse complement strand
CCCCGCGGCCCTCGGTGGGCCGTGCTGGGTTGTACGGGCCGGGCCGGGGGGATCGTCCTTGTGCCCGGCACCCGCGCACCGCCGTGCAGCCATCGCGGGGAACGGGCGCCGGGGACGCTTCCCGCGGGCGGTCGCCGCCTCCGGAGGGTGCCGGGCCGCGGCCCGGGGCTGTTCCCGTCGGCGGGTGCGAACTTGGTGTCGGGAGAGCAGCGCTCCCCCGTGCGCGCTGCGTCGGTTTCCTTCGGTTCGGCTCCCTTCCGCGGCCCGGCTGGCGTATGGGGCTGCAGGTAAACCCCCGGGCCGGGCTCCGGTGGGACCCGACGGCACGCACCGGGCGGGCGGGAGTCGCGGAGTACGCGGGTTCTTTCTGTCCTTATGGGTTTGGGGGTGTTTTTTTGCACGTTTCAAGTTTCTATTAGTTGCTGCGAGATACGCATCTGTATTTGGATGTGAAACTCACTTAATAGCTTGTATTTTGGCACATCTCAGAGCTAGACAAGACTATTTAATTTGCTAAGTCTCGCTTCTGCAGCTACATGTGATTTTCTTCTCCTGCTAAAAGTCCTTTGGAAACGCTGCAGAAATGTAATGAATATGCAAAGCAGCCAGTTCTCAAATCCGAATCCGGTTTGTCTTCAGAGACTTTTCAAAACGCCCAAAGTGATCAAGATACATTATGAAATAATCACTTTTGCCTAAAATACAGGAATGTGATGTTTCGCACTTTCTCCTCGTGCGTATTCCTAATTGAATTGGTGACAGCTCAAATATCATTTCACCTCAAATAAAAGCCTCTCAAAATCAGTTAGGGTTGCTCAATTGGTTTCACTCCTAGTGCCGCCTTGAAAAGCAGGATAACTGCTAGTGGAGTCCTTGCCCCGTGCTTACATCCCACAGCTCCCGCCTTTTCCTTCTCCCAATCCTTCACCCACGTCCACCACCTGCTCACCGCAGCCGCGGATCTTCCTGCCACCTCCGGGAAGTGTGCAGCTTTGATCTCAGACCAGGCGGAATGGGAAGAAATGAGTGTTTTCCCGTGGTTGAAGATGCTTCCGCTGCCGGCTATCCTGATAGAGGGAGCCGGTTGCAGGAATAGGTTGTGATTCCTGCCCTGGTTGTTTGCAAACACTTAGTCCTGCTCTGTGGTGGTCCTGTGGTTTTTGTTTTCCTTTTTCCTAGGAGTTATGTTTGTGGTCAGAGTTAAGGTGACATCCAGCATTTGGAGAGGAGGGCTCGGCATGTGGGGTGATAGGCTATGGATGTGAATGAGGTAATGTGGAAAATCAGGATGCACGGTTGTGCGTTGCAAAAGGCTGAGTGAAAATCTAGCTCGTGATTTCCTGGCTCGTCTGTGGCTGTGACAGTATGCAACCTCACATGTGTTTTAAATAGTTTTGTCTGTGATGGGGACTTTCCTAGCATCTTCGTTTGTTCTGTATGTAAAAAAGTGTAAAAGACAGATGTTCCGTGCGTGTTCCCGCACTCCTTACCCTTATGGACAGCAAGCAAAGAAGGGGGACAGGTTGCAGCTCAGCTGCCATTGCTGCATTCATTTATTCCTGCAGACCTTTCCATGCCAGCTCAGTGTTCCTGCCTTTCGCCCCAAAAGGGTTTGCAATTGGCCATGCCTTAGAAGATCTACTTGCTGTCTCCTGAGGCAGCTGATTAGCTGGTTAGCTTCTTAGGGTTTGCCAGAGGACAATTCCAGGCTATTATTCCTGAACCAGAAGAGAAAGCCTAAGACTTACCGAGAAGACAGAGAAAGAGGGGGAGCACACGTGATGCCCTGGGATCCTACCTGGGGTATTCTTCCCACTGAGGAGCGTACACAAGTCTCCTGGCCGCGGGCTTACCCCGTGCCTTCCCATTGTGTAACCTCTTCTCGTGCTCACCCTTTGCCTCAGAAGCACGGCCCCTGCTGCACTAAAAATGAGAGCAGCAGTGGTGGAAAGCAATACTTTTAGGTCTCTTAGATGTAGCTTAAAGGTCACCCAAAAGATGTATGGCGCCGAGACTTGAGTGGGTGTGCTAAGGCTTTGCCATACTCAGATAGGTAAGCAGAGCCAGGCAGCAGCAGCAATGCCTTTAGGTTAACGGTCTCTTTCCATCCAGGTAGTGCTGCACTGCTGTCTCAGCTAACCTTGGTTGTTGCTTGTCCTCTTCCTGAGCCCCATCTCACTCCTCCTGGTCAACTAGTTTGCCTCCTGTCCCAGCTCTGTTGGCCATGAGCTGAGCCGAGCCAATGGAGCAGACTGGTAATGTCTAGAAAAGCAGTGGAGCTGATGGTGTGGTGAGGCTGTCTCGGAAAGGGCAGGAAGCCTTCCCATGTAGAAGTTTAGAAGTACTTGGGATGTCTTTGAGGTGAGTGCAGAAGGAACTCTGTTTAAGTGAGAGGAGAAAAGAGGTCAGAAGGAGGAGTGTTTGAAAATGCCTTTTCTGCAGAAATTGGTAGCAGTCATAAATGGAAAATTTGCGTGGCCCTCTCAGGAGTCACTGTGTTGAATGTGGAAAACAGAATTTGAAGTACAAAACAAAGGGATTTCAGTCTTGCTTTAAATGCAAATCTTGACGCAGTCTGAACTGTGGACTCAAGACTGACGCATCCGTGGTACCTATTAATCCAGTTTCATCTGTCACGGGGAGATCTGTGATTAGAAGCCTCCAGGTAAAGGCTGCTCGTGGACTGTTGCTGCTGTTCCAGCCTGTGGGCTGGAAAAATGAGCTCTATGCCTTTGCCTGGAGCTCCTGAGCTGTGCGCAATTTCACTGCCACTGCCAGGATTCAGTTTAGCTCTTTGCACAAAGTCCATTTGTGTAGGCTTTGTGCTGAGAAGAATGACTTTCAGAGTTATTCTTTTATAGCAGTTGTAGAAGTTTAATTGTGGTATTGATGGTAGAAAGTCAACATCATTTGAAATGGGAGGATAGGAGGGGTTCTCTGAACTGCTGGTAAGCCATAAGCTGTTAGTTTTGGTTGCCTCGTCAAAGCTGGTACGGAATGGGAGGATTTTTCTGAGAGATCGCTGAAATTCTGTGATGTCAGTTTTTTGAATCGCAGAATTATGTACTGTTTGAAGGATTACCTTACGTGATTTTCCTCATTGCCCTTAGTTGCCTCTCTCATCCTTGTCGTAGACAGTACTTCTTCTGCAATTGACTGTTATTTTGGGAAGCTAAATTGTATTCCTAACATATGTAGCTCTTAAATGTTTCCCATTCCACCCCAAGTTCCAGTGTGCAGTTCATTTGCTCTTGAGCTCACCAGCAGCTCCATGAGGTGGCTGCTCAGATCTGAACTGCTCTCGCTGTCCCTTCTGTTTTACAAGCAGCAGCCTACAAAGAACGATGCATACAGCTGGTGGGTTTGGCTTTTTGTATTTGTGGTCTTTTTCTGGGGCTCCATCTCTTCTCCTGAACAGATTGCAGGTATCTTGGTGCTGCCACATTCATCTTTGTGCAGTTTCTGTTGGCCTCCCCATTTTAGTTTCTTCTCCTAGAGTTTAATCAAAGAACTGCAGCAAAAGCCTGATCCTTCAGATCTCCTTGAAGTTCCATTTGTTACATCTCTACATTTGCTTTGAGTTGCTGAAGAAAAAATGCATATTGTAAAAAAAAAAAAAGGCCGCAAAAGTACAGATTGTAATTTCTGCCTTAATTTTACTGTTGGTTACCAGTCTCCCAGTGCCCCTAAGCATGGATATATTCTTGTATGACAGGTTTGGGGTGAGGCGTGTTGCATGTCGTCAAAACAGTTTCCCCCCAGTGTGTGCAGATAGTTCTGTAAGTGCTGATTTTTAGGTTACTAGTGTGTGTTTTCTCAAGTGCAGTGTGATGATAGAGCCAGAGTAGTGTTAGCAGACCAGCTCCGTGCTTTAGTTCTGTTGCTTGCCTGACCAGCTAGAAATTACATGCTTCAGACCTTATTGACTGGTGGTTTAGCTTAACACGGTAATACTGGAAATTATCTGCTTGCAGTTGTGAAAGCCATTGTAGAGTGAAGAGGTGTGTGTGAGATCCTGCAATTCTCCGGAGAGATGTTTTTTTTGCAGGATAACTGTGGATAACGGGTTTTATGAAGTTGAAACTCTGCACATGTTTTTCTGAAGCCGTAAGGGGAGAATACTGCTGCAGTTTGTCCCCTGGGAGCCCTTAGAGCACAATTGTTATATTGCTGTGTGGTGTTTCATGTCCTAAGTATCAACGGAGTGCAGGCCTGTTAGCAGACGGGACAGGCAGGTGAATTCAGAGTACCTTTTTTAAACTATATGCATTGTAATCTGTCAGTGCTTTTGCTTTGTCTGTGGATGTTGTTCCCATAATTGAGATCAATGGAGGCATTAGATCCTTTCTATGTGGAATGGGGAAAACTGTAGGAATACTTTGTTCTGAAACACCCTCTTATTGATCCAGCTTCATTAATTCTCTGGGGTTCTGTGAAGCACTTTCCTTCTTTGCTTTCCTTTTACAGTGCTCCACACTGCTGTGGGGGAAAATGATGTGAGAGTTAAGAATTGAAACTGATGAGCTTTTTTTTCCTTCTTCAGGGGATCAAGTGTTCAGTAGTTCTTCAAGGTGTTTTGTGATCATTTTGATCTGAAGATATAAGAGTCAAGTAGAAGCAGTGAGCAATATTGAATGACATTCTTGGGAGCAAACATGAAGAGGGAGTGCTGAAAACAAGCTGGCTTCATGTTTGAATCATCTTTTTTTTTGTAGTCTATCTCAGCTATGTGATTTGTTTGTTCACAAATGTTTCCATTAAGTTAGCTATTGAAAAATAGAGCTTTTGCCCCTTTTTTCCCATACCTAGTTTTATAACAAGAGAAAGAAATCCTGTCCTCAGAATTGACAGCCTTATGGAAGGATGGGTGGTGGGGGAGCGCACCTGGACGTCAGCATTCTGGTGCTCATATTCTCTCTGTTCTTACTGTTTGCAGGTTCTGTTATCCGTGATGGCGTCAGCTCTACCCAGAACCCTCGGGGAATTGCAGCTGTATCGAATACTACAAAAAGCAAATCTCCTATTCTACTTCGATGCCTTCATTCAGCAGGGTGGTGATGATGTCCAGCAGCTATGTGAAGCAGGTGAAGAGGAGTTTCTGGAGATAATGGCTCTCGTAGGCATGGCTAGCAAGCCTCTTCACGTCCGAAGGCTGCAGAAGGCTTTGAGGGACTGGGTCACAAACCCTGGTCTCTTTAACCAGCCTCTCACCTCCTTACCAGTCAGCAGCATTCCAATCTATAAGTTGCCAGAAGGGTCTCCTGCATGGCTGGGGATATCCTGCAGCAGTTACGAAAGGAACAGCAGCACCCGAGAGCCTCACCTGAAGATTCCTAAGTGTGCTGCCACAACGTGTGTACAAAGTGTGGGTGCAAGCAAATCTGATGTGGTGGGGAACTTACCACTGCAGAGCGGCAGCGAGCCGAGGCTCTGGCAAGGACACCACACCACAGAGAGTGAACATAGTCTTTCTCCTGCTGACCTTGGCTCTCCAGCTTCACCAAAGGAAAACAGTGAGACCCTGGATGCTGCTGCTGCTCTGTCAGTTGCTGAATGTGTAGAACGTATGGTTCCTTCCCTGCCCAAAAGTGACTCAAATGAAGTCAAGGAGTTACTGAAAACAAATAAGAAACTGGCAAAGATGATTGGTCACATCTTTGAGATGAGTGACGAGGACCCTCACAAAGAGGAGGAGATAAGGAAATACAGTGCAATATATGGCAGATTTGACTCAAAAAGAAAGGATGGCAAACATCTCACCCTCCACGAGGTAAAAACCTT
Organism: Forpus xanthops; assembly: GCA_032466535.1. Lineage (NCBI taxonomy): Eukaryota > Metazoa > Chordata > Aves > Psittaciformes > Psittacidae > Forpus > Forpus xanthops. The sequence continues at coordinate 114,369 of JASSUY010007980.1, read as the reverse complement.
GAGCGATAGTGGGCTTCCTCCCTTTTTCCGACACCTTTTATGAGCTGCTGTTCGCAGTGTACACTTCTCGTACAGGCACTTCTCACTGGGTTACAAGAGCTGTGTGTCTTACTGGAGCTGTAGGCAGTCCTGCCCTGGGATAGAAATCTTGAGTGCTGTAGAAGTCCCCTTTGTTGTATGGGCGTGTGCATGTGTGCACTGATGACTTCAGCTGGGTGTCATCAGATGGCTTGGTCACTGGTGCAGCCTATCAGACTGAGGGTTTAAACAGTTTGGCACTGAAATAGCAATCCAGTGTTGCAGTGAGAGTGGCCCTTGGGATTCTAAGCGCTTGGCACACTTCTAAAGCAGTCCTGGCGTGGTTTTCCCTTTCAGCTTTGAGAGTAGACTGATTGTTTGGAAGATTAGTAACTAAAATTGCTTGTGTCTGGGAAGAGGATCACCTGGCTTGGTTATTATCCTGTGCTGTCTTTGCTTACCTCGAGATTCTGCTGTGTAGCTTGTGCCCCCAAGGTAAAAAGGGTTTTGCTGATGAGGTCCCTAAACCCAGTGAGATGGGAAGTTTTGTGTTTGAATTGGGATGATGCTTAACTATACAAAATGCGGGTTGGTTTGGGCCATGGTCTTAAGCTGGGCAAGTGAAGTGCAGACTGTGAGGAGAAAGGGAAAGGTCTGTCTCCAATATTGATGGGTAGCTGTAATTTGAAAGTTTGTCCTTTAATACCTGCATAGCATCTGTTCCCTCTTGTCCTTAAAAGACCATGTGGACCTCCTTCACTTCTCTTCTGGCATTCCTGAGGCTCACACTGCGTATGTTGTAACGCAGTAGGTGTGTCTGTGTGGGGAAGAGTTCGCCGGAGCCAAAGTACAGTACAAGAGGAGAACAAACATTAATGCAAAGCAGTGCCAAAACACTGTTGTTATGAATGCTGCATCAGCATTTTCACAGTTAACAGGGATTGCAAAATTTCAGTTGGATTTAAAATTTGGCATGTAGGGCTTAGCTCCCAAAAGGAAAGGCAATGTTTATGTTACAGGAGTGCCAAAAAAGCTGTACTGGCTTTGCCTTTTTTCACTTCAAGAAGTTCTGTAAGTGTGTGATCTGCAGTGTAAGACTAAGTTCTCTTTATGCTTCTGAGTAGAAGGGCAGGGGGAAATAAAGTGTGCTTCTTTACGTTTTGGTTTATGTGTTTGTTTTTATAAAGGAACTGCCCATCAGCAGCAGTGACTTCCAAAGGGCTTTTAGTGGAGACTGAGGAGACACTTCCAAAAGTCTCTCTGCCAGTTTTAGCTGTGCAGCTTTTACTTACGTGCATCGTGGCTTAGGTGGAGCATTTACAATCTATGAATTCATCCAGTGTGCAGAAGCAGATCTCATCTTACTCCCCTGACCTTGTGGAGATCAAGTTGTGTGTGAGATGGAGGCAGGACTTGAAAGGATTAATTCTGTAGATACTCTGTATGTGTTGCTTCAGGGTTCAGAGAAAGGGGGTTCTCCCACCCATGCATGGAGGCAATCAAAGATGTCCAACGTGTGAAGCTGTGCTCCTTCAGTCTCTGGGGCTGCAGAATATATTCTGAAATCTGGACAGACTTGTAGGGTAATTCCCTGGCAGTGGGAGGTGGCCACCAGGGGCAGATGTTGTGCCAGGCATGTAGTGGGCTCAAGAGTGGCTCTTTGAAGCTGGAGCGTGCAGTGTGGTGGTGGTTTGAAGGAGCAGGGTAGCAAAGAACCAGGGGAAAGGATGACTGCTGTGCCTTGTTAATTATATTTTTTAGTAGTGCACTAAGGGTCTTTACTACATCATTGTAAAACCATGTTTAAAATGGAATGAAAGCATGGTTTGGCTTTAGGAAATGTTTCTATCGCTATTATGATTAAGGGCATGAGATCAAAGGAGTATGTGGCTGACTTATGCCTCACGCATGTGAGGCCTCGCTGAACTTGATGGGAACTGCACACACGCAAGCAGGAAGAATTTGCTCATAATTGGTTTACTGTTTGCTTAAAGAGCCCGGATTTCACAAAGTTTTGTCTTGAATGGCCTTCATTTTAAAGCAGAAAATATACAAATAGTAGCAATGAGACCATCTTTTTTTTGTTTGTTTGTTTGTTTGTTTAAAATCTGCTAAACCAGGGTTTGCCTTTTGTAAACTCAACTTCAGTGGATTTTTGGTTTTGATGGCTTAATTTGCTGCTCAGAAGGAAGGACCTTAAACAACCAGGGAGGTAAGTTTCTACTTGTCCAGAGACTGTGTTTCTGCACGTGCTAATACATTCCAAGACTGTCATTCTGCATCACAGTTCAAGATCTCTCCTTGCAGCTGGCAATGAACAGCTGAATAAACTTCACTGTGAATTTAAAAAGCTTAAGTAGTGGTTAACGTCTTAATGTAAAGATCAGGCTTTGTCTTGCTCCTCAAGCAGAGTGGAGATGCTTGCAAATTAAAATCAAATCTGATGGAATTATTATTGGCAAATTAGTGAGAATGTTCTCTGTTTCAGTATGAACACTGGAGTGTCTCAGAGGGCTTGGGCAGCCATGAGAGGCCAGTGGGAGCTATAGACACTGAGCTGGTCTGGAAGCGTGTGTTATTGGTAGGATTATCTCTATAAGGCACTGATTAGCATAAAATCTGATGCAGAATCTTTCAGAGGTATCCCAGAACTAATAGACTTACTGTCCGTAATCCATCCCACTGTCTTGGTATTACGCAGCTTTTCAGGCATGGAGAGCCCTTAATGTTTAAAGTTGGACTGGAAAAGTGATGAGTACGAGCCATGCCCTTGAATTTGGTGACCTGTGCATGTTTGAGTCAGATTTGTTATTTGTCTTAATGTTTCAGTGCTTGTCTAGGTACCTATGGATCAAACAACCAAATCCTGTTTAATAGTGTGAGAATTGGGAATAAGAAACACAAGTAATAAATTTTGTCTGACTTGGTCTCTTCTTTTGCTGACTTGCCAGAGCAGTAGGGCTAGGCATTTGTGTTTTGTAGTAAAGGTATCTGTGAACTCCCTCAGATGGGAGTATACTCATCCCTCTCCATACAGCCTGTATAGTTACGTGCTCCTCCATATCATTCAGGCTTCCAGCAACCAGAATAATTACTTTTAGGCATGCAACACTTTGTAGCTGTGGTATTGTGCCTCCGGAAAAGGCAGGATGCCATAATGCTCTTCAGTAAGTCTGGATGCGACCTGAAAGAAGAAACCAGGAAAAACAAACATTTGGGTTTTCTCATATATTAAGATAAACAGCACTTGCCTACAACCACCCAAAGCATTTTCAGTGATTTCAGCTCCTTGCAGCCCTTCAACACTTTGACAGATAAAAACCATCTCAGATTATTTTGTAAGCATTGGCCATGTTATTTATCCTTGGCAAAGTACTAGCTAACACTGTTACAGAAATGAATGCCTGCTTTGGATGGGAATACTTTTCATCAGTGTCATAGTTACTTTTTATTTTTGTACCTTTTATTTTTTCCCCGTGTTTTTTTTTGCTGAGACGATAGACACTGTAGAACAACTGTTCCTGTCTCAGGGGTAGCAGTTACTTCAGTGCATTGTGGGAGCATAGTAACCTCGAGCTGTTTCACAGATTAAATCTAAACTTCCCACCCTTGTGCATCTGATCTCGGAGGGGATTTTTTGGTCTGTGCAGAGACCAAAGGATCAGGCAGCATATCTAGTTTACCTGTTAAAGACATGCTTGCACTCTGGTTAGTATTGGGGTGTCGCAGGAAATGCCCTACTCGGATCAGAGGCTTTTTTGCTAAAGACAGGAAGAAATGCTTAAGAAATATTAGGAACAGCAGTTCTGTTTGAGGTTTTACTAAAAATACTGCATGGGCTCAGGCTACTGAGAGAGCCTCAGGTCTTCTGATACATGTTTGGTTTTTTTCAACCTCCTGGAGGACAAGTGTTGCATTAGGCGAAGTACATCTATTCCAGTTAGAATGACATCAAGCACTGCAGTGAAGGACAGCATGGTTGTTTGTTGTTCATATCTTATGACAGCTTCCATCCTTCAGGGATGGAGTGCGTGATGTTTTGGGTGAGTTGCTGTGATTTAATTCACAAGTAGCATTGTGCAGTGTGGTAGACAGCAGGGTACAGGGGCATGATTCTTAGCCTTTTCTCAAGAGACACCATTTAACTGCAGACCTGCTGACCTCTCCTCAGCTTCATCTTCTGTTCTCTTCTGTGAAAAGCACCTCTTGTAGCAGCAGCGTTTTCAGTGGCTGGGGTCACATATGCGTGGTCCTGTCAGTCCTCAGCCACACAACCCTGCGCTCCGCGCTGCGGCTGTGCTTTGCGCTGCCAGATCAGGGGCATCTCACACCATCATGAATGTGCTGACTGTGCTGTGGAGGACCTGTCTGCTTTGTAATATTCACTAGCCTGAGACGGATACAGAACATACTGTTGACAGGAGCAGCAAAGCAGCTGTGCTCATTCGCAAGAAGCCAGGCCCGTTCAAAGCAGCTTTATTTCTAGCAATAAAGAGAAGAAAACTTGTGGACACTCTGGGGAAAAAAACACCTGCGATACTCTGGCCTCTGGCTTTTATGCCTCATTGCAAGTGCTGGCTGGTCTTCAGCTGTGGAAGAAATGAAAATGTCTCTTCAGCCTCTGCTGACTGTGGAAGGAGCAGAGAATCTCCTCTCCAACATCTCAGTTTCAGTGGCTCTCATTGTATTAATAGTGTTGTTGTTTGTCCATACTGTTGACCATAGGCTTTTCAGACTGCAGTGTTGTATATGGTGTAGTCCTGACGCTATCGCCACTTCCTCTAGGCTTCCGAGCACTGTGAAACCATTTTGAGCCTTAACTTTGGGCTTTTTTTCTCCTCCCCTCTTTATGAAGCTACTGCCAGCAGCAGAGGCACTAGAAATGTGTCCTGGCAGGCTCAGGAAAACATCCTTGAAACAAGTCACATTTGATTCATGTCTGAAGATAGTCTTCACAAACACGAGGGTGAGAAACATAGCTAAAAAAAGTTTAATCGTTTCTTAAACCATCACCTTCTACAGAATCTGTGCTGTATTCACCAGGGAAAGCCATCTGTACCCACACTGTCATTTTTTTTCCCCCAAGTCATGGGCATATTGCATTTATAAAAATAGTATTCCCTGTAAACCAGGCTTTGGGAGCCGAACACTGTGAACGTTCAGAGCTACTGTTTTATACTGAGATTTAATTAATGCTGGGATGAGGCATAGGCAGCGCACACTGAGAGACCCTTACAATAATATTTTTACTTTAAAGGACATTAAATGCCCCAGCTACATGTTTTTCTTCCCAGAGGCTTACCTGCCTTAGTAAGAGTATAAATAAATGGAAGAAACCCTCCAGGGTTTGCTGTACATTTGTGGGTAATTTCACTCGCAGCTGAAATGTTTCTTTATTTCAGAAGAACGGGTACTTTTACAAGCACAGTGGGTGAACGCATGCAAAATCATGAATCCCTGGTTTTGTGTTTGATTTCCAGCTAACAGTTAATGAAGCAGCCGCTCAGCTGTGTGTAAAAGATAACGCCTTGTTGACCAGGAGAGATGAACTCTTCGCGCTAGCTCGGCAAATCTCTCGAGAAGTTACATACAAGTATACTTACAGGACCACCAAGTAAGGTTTTAATTAACTCAAAGGACCTTCATTTTCAGGGAGTGAATCAGTCGAAAAGCGTTTCTTTTGAAGTACTAGAGACACTTTTTTCTTGCTCTTCAGCTAGCAAAGTGCTCTTCTGAGGAAGGAAGAAAAACGCTATTTAAGTCGTGAAGCTTTCAAACCACTAAGATTTAGCAGCCTTGAATTACCTTTTCATTTGCTCTCTCATTTTCCAAAGTTTTCGATGATAGAGCATGCTGAGAGGCATGGAGACGCTGGTATTTCAAGTATTTGAGGCATTTGTGTATTTCAAGGTTAAAGTAAATAGACAAAGTAGCCAAAGCTGCTCAATGTATCAGTTGGGTTTTTTTTACATACACAGATTTAGCTGGTTAAGTTTTCAGGGAATGAGAAAGATAAGGTTGTGGGGAGCAGCTTACAAACCTGCTTTAAAGGGACTGAAGTTGACCCCTAATTTCAGTTGTTACTGTTCTGTTAAATGAACTGTTGCTATGAAACAGTAACAAGGGCTTAATAGCTTTCAAATACAATTAGAACTTTAGAATTAGTTTTACTGAAAGTCTCAGTACTTTCTGTATATTGTTTTTAAGTGTTGAGCCCTCCACGTGTAATGCAGTGTCCTTTCAAAATACGTTTTCCTACGCTTGTAGGATCTTAACGATTTTCCTTTGCTCCCCTTCCTTCTATAATGATTTATGTAAAAATACATCCATTCTGGGTAAGCAGTGCCAAAGGCATTCTGTAATTCTCTGTGCTCAGGTGGCTTTCCGTTCTGTTCAGAAGAATGTCTCTGACATTTTGAAAACCACACGAGGCACTTGTATTCCTCTATACTTGAGTGGCACATACTGCCATGTCCAAGTGAATTAGAGGCTTTTCTGTGCATCTCACTTGTTCTTGCCTGATGTTTCGGGTTTTTTTTTATCCTGACTCTGTTTTTCATTATTGTTTGTGATGGTCAGGGTTAATGTGCTGTTTACTGATAGTCTGCGTGTCTTCTTTTCTAGATCTAAATGTGGAGAAAGGGATGAGCTGTCACCAAAGAGAATCAAGATAGAGGTAAAGTATTATGACTCCTGCATTTTGACCTATGTATGCTAAAATTCACTATTGTTTTGAAGTGAGCTATCTTAAGGAAATGCGTCAGAAAAATACTTGAAAGACGGGGTCAAAGAAAAATTCTAAGTGTGTATACCTATATACCTCGTAAGAATAGCTGATGTTCCTTTTTGATGTATTTTTTTAAACAAATTACTGTTCCTCTGTTACATGGGTATCTGATTCATCCTTAGCATTGTGTGTTTTGGGTTTTTTTTTACTGTCTGCTCCAAAAGGTGTGGGCTAAATGTGTGTTTGAGTATAAGCTAGGCCTGAGTTAGATCTGTATGAGACATTCTTTAACTGTAGAGGAAAGTCGAGATGTATTCTGGAACGCATTTCTCATGTAACTCATTTTTGTGACAAATGATGCACTGAATGCAAGGCTTTCATAGTTTTTCAGCAGTGTGATGCTTTTGCCTGTACAAAGGCTTTTCCCATGAGACAGACCTCAGTGAGAGCAGTTAGTTTTGGAAAGGCAGTTATGAATAGGTACAGCGGAGTTAATCTTTTTTTATTCATTAAGTTCCATCGGTCTCTGTACAGTTATAGTTTGTTTATATAATATAAAACATACACATGCATTGAGGATTTGCTCGTACCTTTGATGGTAAAGCAGTAATGTCATTTACATGTGTCAGGATTCACTTTGACATATGCTTGTTCTTCAGTCCATGAAAGAGCAGAGAAAAGGTGCATTAAATCTTTTTATCCACCTTCACAGTTATCTCCCTTGACCAGCATGTTGCAGGATGGTTGCTTGTGTCTCCCCTTGTTTGCCGAGTCTAGTCCTAATTCATGAGAGCTGGTGAGGAGCTGCTGCACCCCTGCTTGGAATAGTATTTCATTGACTTAGATTCCAGCATTAGAAAGTTTTTCCTTCATTCAGGAATAATTGATGATGAGCAAGTATCTAAAATGGCACACTGCAAAGGAAGTGCTTTTTTCTTCATTGAAAGAAAAAGAAAGATTCAAATCCTGACAAATACAGGCTGAAACTTGAGGGGTTTGGGAGAGCAGGAAATTTGGACAGCATTAGGGAAACTGTATTCTCTTATTTTCGTGCATGGTGAAATCCTGAGTCTGGAAGGCCTGCTTTCTCTGGACACCTTTTAGTTCAGTAGTTCTGAGAAAGGATGTTTACTTGGTTTTGTTCCTCTCTAAAATTACCAGTCAAACTTTAAAAAGCTGGTGAAAACCTCATGTCCTAGCTGTGGAAATGGCTATTTCAGAAACAGCACCTTTTTCCACAGTAAGAAATCTAAATTAAACGAAATATGCTGTCATTTGATAGCATTAGAACATATGATTAATTTTGAAGTAACCAGTGTTGTCATCAGCATACACTTTTTTTTCCCTCTGGGAGTCTTCTAAGAGTAAGTAATTTCTACAGTATATTGTAATGGAGGCACACTGTATGTCATGGACTTTGCTTCCAAGAAATGTTAAAAGGGTGCATTATTCCACAGTAACTTTTATATGTGGTGGTTTGGGTTATTTGGGCTTAGAGTTCCAAAAAAGAAGGTGTCCTTTTTCTAATAGTATATGTGAGGATTCTTGAGGAGGCTTGTTCTTAGGTGGAGGTAAAAATGAAGACGGTAGCAAATGCAGCAGGTTTTTCCTTCTGCTCTGGGTAAGAATTCTTTATCCTGTTTTTAAAGTTGTGATGTTTCATTGTGGCTCTATTAGCTCCCTGTCATGCTAGTGTTATATGCAGAGGATCTGAATGAGAGTGTGGTGGTGTTGTAACTAGCTCTTCTTTCTTTTTGTAAAGGTCATTTTGCCTTTCTGTTTAAAGGCTGAACCCTGTATTTTGATTCGCCATTCCTTTACCCATTAGTCATTAACGTCTCTGCAAAGTGTGGCCTAGAATACTGGGGCTTGAATTTGGAGAGACTTCACAACTGTCTGCATAGTGTAAAAGGTTACTTAAAAAAACAAAAAAGAGTTAATATCCTGAAATATAATAACGCTAAGCCCCCTCACCCCCCCCGCACACTCCAGAGAGTTTCTGAAGGTCATCCTGGAGCAGAGCTAGCAGAGCTGTGTGTGCAGGCTGAATATTGCTGGGTTACAGCCACCATTGTGAATTTATCCTCTTCACGAATATGAAACTCGCAAAAGCATTACAAAGAAACAATATGCCGTGAATTACATCAAATTACCTGTAAAAGCCTTTCTCTTCCCCTGCGAGCTCTCCCCCTCTTATTCGTAGAGTGGGTGGGCGAGCTGTGGGAGTGAAGTGTAGAGAGGAGAAGGAGAAAAATTCCAGGCAAATGACAGACTAAAGGTGTGGAGGGAGTGAAAAAGGGAATGGAATGAATTGGGATTTGGAAGCAGATTATAAAGAAAGGGTTGTGGTTCCTAAATCTGCTCTGGATAAAGAGCAGGACAGGCAAATAGGGATGTGCTGTTTGCAACGAGGCGAATAGCACATCCCCCTGCAGGGCAAGACTGTCTCCTGCATAGGTGTTGTGGGGTGGGGGCACCCCTTGTTTTGTCATCTTCCATGAGTCAGTGCCAGCACTGCTCCAAGCGATGAGCTGTTGTGGCACCAGCTTGGAAAGCAAAACAAATTGCAGGTATATCATGCAGAAGGCATGGAGGGAGAGGCTACTCATCGCTGCTGCTTCTTTGTGTTGGGGTTGGCGAGGTTCCCCCTCAGTGTGAACAGCCAAGAGAGCGAAGAAAGAGAGTTTTAAAAATACTCTTTTTGTCTGTGGTGTGGAGAAATCGTTCTATATGTCAGTGTCTTCATTCAGCTGAACAGGAGGGGTGGGGGGAGCTTGCAAAAGCTAATTTCACAAAGCTGAGTGGGAGTCAGGGGGCACAGGCAGGAAGACCTGAGTGGGGGCTGTGAGGAAGCATCTTCCCTTGGTGCTGGTATGGGTGGAGGGAGAGGAGAGAAGAGGCCCACCTCCGCCATTGCTGAGAAGGCTGAAAAGAAAACCAAAGTGTGGGATTTGTGTTTTTCACAAAACCAGCAAAAGCTACTGTTTTCATAGGAAAAATGTCATTAGAGAGAGCGAAAAAGCACATGTGGGACTGAGAACATCTGCTGCATGAAGCTGCTTGAAAAACAACTGAGCAGCAGCATGGGCAAAACAAAAATGCTGCACTGCATACAGCAGGCCCTTCTGACCACAGAGGGAAAAGGAGCCTGTAGGCAAATGTGGTGCGCAGCAGGTTGTCAGCTGGCCCAGCCTGCATCCCATCAGCCTTTAGATGAAGCAGCAGAGAACAGCCAGAGGTGGGGAATGGCACTGGGAAAGGTGATCCAGAAGGGCATCATCATCCAAGTTATCTGCATGACTGATGGGTGGCAGTCACAGCAATGGGCAGCTGGCCCTGCTTTCTGGAAGCAGTCTGGTTTTGTACTGGCAAGTGATCACATATACATTATAAAGAGCCATGTTACCTGTTATGTTGCAAAAATAGGATCCTGAGTGATAGGAGGTTTTGTGTATCCAGTTTCTCATCTTCCTACACACAATCGTTCTCTCCAAAGCAAATTCAGTTCTAAATATGAAAATGGTCAGTGCTCATGGAGATGCGGTACAAAGCCTTTGTTTCTAGAGGATGGGGTGTTGTGGTAGTTTATCTGGTTATGAAATTTTGCATACCTATATGTTTGGTTTTTCCCTGAGGGAATATGATGGGTGGATAAAAGCCATATGCACTGTTCAGACAGATACTTCTATTTTTTTTCCCCTGAGCACAAAGAATAGCTTTATTGGCATTGGGTTGCACTGAGGGTATGGCCACCATGCTGCAGGTCAGCAGGAAGCCTGCCAGTGGCATGGATCTTGTAATCCTTCCCTTGTGGTTTTTTTGCAAGGTTGCTGTTCTTATTCTTGGGCTGTAAGTCATTTGTCCAGCTAGTGTAAAAAATGTTGTTGTTTGCATGCATGAGCCTCTAGAATCCACAAGGAAAATACATCTATTTTGGTATATTTGATATGTGGACATGCATCCTCAGTGTCACTGTTTTCAGGTGTTGGTCTGTTTTAGATCTCTTGCTTCCTCCCACGTTTTAACAGTCACCTATACTGTGCTTTTGTAAACATTTATGGATGTTCCTCTCTTTTACATGAGCTTTCCTCCTATAGTGCCAAGCAGGATAAATTTCTTATCTTGAACCTTTGTTTCGATGATTAATTTATTTTAATGGAGTCTGGCAAGTTTTCACAGGAACTTTATTTGCTTTATGAGTACATATGCAAGCTGCAAAAGATTTGCATGTCATAAGCATTTCAGACTGAAAAAATTGAATGATGCTTTCCCATAGTATATAAAGCCTTCGCTACCCTGCTTTTAAAGTGGTGATATTTCATTTTGTGATGCTGCCGTAGGTTCTGTGTAAAACACCTTGAATTTCAAGAGGCTTTGCTCAGTTTCTCAAGGTTAGTGTATGCAGCTGATGTGCCTTAATCTTGACTAGATATGAGCTTGATTTCTTAAGAATCTCCAAAGTTGCTGTATGTAACAAGTGACAGAAACCATGGGCCTAAATCTGCCTGGCAAGGCTGAATGTAAACTAGTTTAATGTCAGTGGCAACACTAGTCTGGATTCACCTGAAACTGTGAGAGATGACTTTCTGTGTATGCCATTTTAGATACGTAGCAGTTGGTGGAGAGGGGTTGTCTGTGTCTTATGCACAAACGTAAATGATGTGAATAGCATGAATACGTAAATTGCAGACCAGAATTTTCACAGAAGTTCAGGAATGTGTTTTTATTGGCTCTTTTTTGTGTGTGTATACAGAAAGGCTGAAGAAAAATCAATAATATGTCCCTCTTGCTGTTTGGTTTCTTTTTATGCTCAATAGGATGGTTATCCTGATTTCCAGGACACGGTCCAGACACTCTATCAGCAAGACAAAATGCCGCTTGCTTTGGCTAAAGGGAAGAATGAAGACTCAACAGCTCTTAATTCCCAGGTAAGCCAACTAGATTACACAGTGAATAATACAGGCATGTCTTTGTACATTGATTTTGGTGTATTGTTTTGATGACTAAAGTAATTACCATTGGTTGCCGAAGGCTGCCGAGCTTAGCTGTGATTGCATCACTCTTAATTGGGGTTTACTTCTGGAAGTGTTCTGACACAGTACTACAGCTTTAGCCTTGTTAGTTCCAAGGAGGTGAGATGTAGTGTAGTAGGCTTGAAAAATATGTGACTGCCTGTTGAGAGCAAGTGGGGTACTATTGGTACAGTATGTGCTATGGTACTTGCGTTATTAGCTATAAATGGAAAGTTCAAGTTACTGAGTCTAGAGGAATAGAGTAGGCGATCTTGGAGTCCTCAGTTCTGACGTTTCTTACAAGAAGAAAGGCCAGTATAATTAGGAAATAGAGAACCTCTGCCTCTGAGAGGATAAATTGCCTAAATAACATCTACCCTGGTGGCAGTGCGTTGTTTTCGAGTACCCAGAAAGCTTTCTATAAATGAAGACAGGTTTCAGATGCTTTGTCTTTTCTGTGGTGTATCCCAGCCTTGAGGCAAAATGCGCATCTCCTGCTGCCAGTTGTTGCCAAGGAAGGATTTCATGCTAAGTTGCAACAAATTGTATAGCTGATTTGAGCAACTGTAATCACCAAATTTTCATGTAAGATTACAGAGTTATATTCCTGTTTCCTGAGAATGGATGTGTTACCCTATCTTTTACCTTCTTCTGTTGCAAAGTAGTGTGCAGTGATACAAACGTGTTCATTGTGAAACATCAAAAAGTAATCAAGCTGCATGTTCTGGTGCCACATAATGATTACCTGAACTTGATCTTTGCAAGCTTATTTTCATCGTGTATATGCTTTAAAGCTTTCATTGGTTACTGCTACGTAACAATGTACTGAGAATTTATTTTGAGCTTAAAGGTGTCTGTGGCTCTGGAGGGTTTTCTATGGTGATTAGCAGTTCAAAGTTTTGGGATTGTCCCAATTAAGTAACAAAAATGGTGTGAGAAATGCGTTACTCCTTTAGCAAACTACTGTAAAAGTTGAGAAGTTGCAAGAGGAGTGATGAAATAGCAAAAAGCACACTTGCAAGTAAACTATTGGAACAGTTTCTTCTTTTACTTGCCTCCCAAGACCAGGCTTGAGGTATCAGTGTTCTTCTGCAGAAGCTATATTGGTCATGTCATTACCCTGCTATCAGGGTCATCACTGTGCTGCAGAAGCTCAGATTTTGCTGGTCTGCTTTGCTTCCATTGTATTTGTAAATTGTTGAGCTATGCTGGCTACAAAGACCTTCATGGGAAGTCAGGGCTTTCATCATCTCTCAAGAAAAGTCCTCTGCAATTTATGGGCCTCTGTACCAGTTGAAACGATTACTGCATTACCTGGTAGAGAAATGCCTTTCTCCTGATCAATTGTAGATGTTCAAATCGTACACTTTCTGTTCCTGTGTTCATCGTGGCTCTTCTAAATCAACTTTCTTGACTTGTGGTTTTATTTTTGCAAGATGCTTATTTACATTCTCAGGAACAAGATTATAGTGAAATTAGAATTCTCTTGGCATTAAAGTCAATGACAAACATTCAGACGCCATTTCCTCCCACGTTGCACTGCATTGTTTAGTTTCACTCTCAAGAGGTGTATAGGTCTTGTTCTTCTTCTAGACAGACATTTCACACCTTTATCCCCCACAAACATACTGTGATCCTACACTTTCAGAATGGCAGATTTTTAAGCTTGTGTAGTGCTGTTGCCTAAAATAAAGATTCCAAGATGTCTGGTGAAATCTTGGCATAAGTTTTTAGCAGATGTTGCCATTGCTCTTGGAATACTTTTTGGAATACTTTGAAAAGACATATATTTGAGCAGAGCTAACTGATAATTAAGACATTATTTCCTGCTTTTCTTGAGGTTCTCTTGACGTAACCTGCAGTCCTGAAGTGCAGAAAGGGATTTTTGTGTTTTCAAAGAGTAGAATTTAATGTTGCGTTTCTCTGTGGATGAACTACAGCAGCTTGCGTTTTAAGTACATTACAAGTGAGTGACTCAGAAGAACAGTATGAAAATCTCTATGGGTGCAAAAATATTTTGTTTGCTTGGTAGTTTTGAGGAAACCGTAAAGCACACATCTGTACATATGAGTCAACAAAGACCCATATCTAGGCTGTTAGTCTTATCATCTGATAATGTTTTTTTCTCCTGTGTTTTGACTCGCTGTGTGTATGTATGTAGAGAGATATCTTTTTTCCTTTATTTGCAGTCAGAAAAGGTGATGGCAAAACAGATGGAATTTCTTTGCAACCAGGCTGCATTAGAGAGACGTCTTTCTACAGGGTGTTACAGGCAAAATTCAGAAGAGCACAGCCCAAATGGCATGTCATTAGATAACACTGATGGACAAGGTATGGTAGCTTCCAGGCACGGTGTTGCTGCCAGCAAATACATTTGGTGTTATGCAACTTTTATCAGTAGTGTTATTTATCTAGTATAGAACACTGAGCGCTGAATGGACAAGTCAGGATCTCTGCCCTGGAGTGCTTAGAGTCTAAGTAATGCAATCAGATGTACAGTCCCATTCTGCTCTGTTACTCTAATGTAGCCAGGGAAACTGCTTTCTCTATGGATAACCTTATGGGGAGGTAAAAACGTAGGGTGCACTGGTTTTACTGAGGGCAAACCTTGGCTCTACCTTTATCCTAAGTTCTCAAAATAGAGCAGGATGTTGTATTTTGTTTGTGTCCTTGCTTTGTGGAAACTGAAAGTAAAGCAGATAATGTAGTTGATACCCCTTTTTGTTTACTTGTTTGTGCACTCTAAGAACAAAGCCTGAGGAGCCGGCTATGTAAATAACTTAGAATTAACTAGATTCTAATGGTGTCCTTAGTAGCTGTATTATTCTTCAAAATGCTTACAGTTTAGTGGCTCTCTCTTTGATTTACCAAGTGGCTATTCCTTAGCTTGAATTAACTGTAGGACTGTTTTGTTTGAGTGTTTTCTGTTTAGTTTTCTTTTTTTTACTGTTGTGGAGGGAGGTAAAATGCTTTAAGCACAAGAAATGCAACCAGAAGTTTTTGTATCTGGTGGGTTTTTAGAGCTAGTTTAAGGGGGGAGAGAAGCAGTAGAGAATCAATAGAATTAAGCATTAAAACAGGTTTTTGTTTGTGTGTATTGGTCGGGCAAGGCGGTACACAATTATGCAGGAAGAACCTGGGGTGTGTGGCTGCAGCTCTTCTCGATAGTGTTAGCTTCCTTATGCCATTTACCCACTGTGCAGTGGAAGCAGGAATTTTTAGGATCTCAAAGGGGTTTTTGAGCAGAATGAGAGTTTTAATTTTACTTTTGGTATGGCCGAGTGTCCCTTTCCAGCAATGCCTGTGTCTGCAAAGCAGCTGGAAATTAGGATGCAGTTTTGCTGATAGAATTAGTATGTCTTTAAGTCCCTACCTGTTTAATTTCTAATACTGCTTTGCTTTTAATGGATCAATGTTTCACTGTGACCAACTTCCAGGTGAAAGACCACTGAATCTCCGAATGTCCAATCTGCCAAGTAGACAGTTGCAGCACATTTCACTTGATGGAGAGCAGCATGTTGGAAAACCTCTGTGCAGTGATTTGATCCGGCTTTACCCCGGTGGTGAGGCGAAGTCCCAGTCTTCGGGTTAGTGCTGCCTCTTGTAAATTACCCGCTGCTTCTTACAAAGGCTGTGATGAACTAGCACATGATGTCTCCAAGTGAAGAAGCTAGTAGCTCAGCATGGAATGCTTCATGTGTAACCTTTTAAGCAAGGCTTTGGACGAAACTGACAGAGGAGTGTTACTTGATCTAAAATCAGACAGAATATTATTTGGGAAAAGCTCACAGGGTGTGGTAACGAAGTTCAGATAAGCAGGTTCTGGCATGTGTCTGTCCTCAGAAAGTGGTGTTGACCCAAACTACTGCTTTTAAATGCTTAGGTTGCTGCCGTACTGCAGTTTGATTATAACGTGGTTTCACCCCTTATAAAGGAATCAGACCTTTTTATAAAAAGACTTTTTATTGTAGTTTATAAGGATCTAGTGATGTTCAGTTTTAACCCCGCTAAAGCAGGAGGCAGAATTCATTGCTTCAACTGTTAGTATCCATATGGTTCATGGTCCTTTTACTTGAATTAAGAGCACAATATATTTATTTACAAGCAGTATTTCTAACATTATTCTTTTTTCTTTCTTAACGCAGAAGGCCTTGGTATTTTAAAGGATTTTCCTCATTCGGCTTTTAACAACTTAGAAAGGAAGGTCATAAAAACAGAACCTGAAGACACAAGATAGTCATTCTGCTGTGGAAAATGGTGTCGTAATAACAAATGAAACTTCACAAGAGAAAAAAACCAGCCTTAATAACCAGTGTTGCCTCATTCAAATAAGAGATTTCAATAGCCAAAGCCTAAGAACTGGTACAGTAATGTGTGGAAACAGGAAAGCAAGAGACACTGCAAACTAAAACAGTAATACAGGTGGATAAACATTCCTGTAAAAGTGGTTTTATAACATGGGAAGATTCACAAATTAATATTGTGGATCTTCATTATTTAAGAATGTATTATGTATTTGTATAACTTATCAAAGTAAATCTAGATGTCGGGACGTGTATTGAGTCCAGTAGATGTGGCTACAGTTCATTTTACTTGAAATTTCAATGTCTACTTTAAGTGTACCTAGCGTAGATATGGTTGTTAAACATTTGAATTAAAATTCATTGGAGAATTAGGAATGCGAACCTTGTGACACAATTAACAGCAAGTTTGCAACAATATTTGTAGAAAAAGGAAAATGCATAAAATATTTCATGGTTTAAAATGTTATGTGGATATAGCATTTGGTAGACCTAGACCCTGATTCTGTATTATAGCGGATGTACTTGACACTTAACTATTGTTACATCACTTTCAGTGGTTTCACCAGCCTTTGTGTAATGCACTTACAGCATAATACCTACCTACTGTTCAGGAGTGTAGAGAATGCCAGTTGGAAGAGGCCATATGATTGGCTCCCATTTCCTTAGGGGAAAAAGACTATGGTTTGATAATACTGTACAATTACTGAAATCTCAGCTGGTGGGAAACCCAAGAGACCATGTAGCATGGACAGGGCTGCAAAAATTGTGATTCAGATCATTATCAGTTTTTGGACTTCTCTGTGGATCTTTCAAAAGCAAAACCAAAAAGCATCCTAGGTGTGGCAGAGATGAAGTATGGTGCACGATTTGTCATCGATGTAAAAGGTTGCACTTGATATCCAGAAACCATAAGATCTTTTGGAGGAGATGACGAGGAGTTACGTTTTTAGCATGTGACTCCTAATTAAGTGCTGTCCAGCCCACATGATTCTATGAATATACCGTATACTGCATACAGTATGCCAATACGTTTCTTTATGTATGTGATTAATTAACATCCGTATTCTTTATTTATTTGACAGTTTTTATTTTTTTGTACATTTTCACTTTTTCAGATGTCATTTTATCTGAGGAGAAGTAGTTGGCATATAACTTTGGAATTTACCATGGTGTGTTTGTGTCCGTTTTTCCTCTGTGCAACTCCCTCAATAAGAGTTGCTTTCCAGCAGTCAAATCAGTTATATGCCTCAGTTTCTGAATACAGTTTTTGCTTGCAACATGTTCTGGAGGAGAAAGGGAGGGCTGAAGGCAGTAAGTTACCATGCCAGTGAGTAAACTTCCATCTTCAGGTGTGCACTTCATGTCTGCAGTTTGCTCTTTGTCATAGATGTGTATTAACAATTCAGTCACAGTCTGTGTTGTACTGAAACAGTCAGCAAAATGTGAGCTGAAATGTCTACACTGCAGTCTCTTATCACTGTAAACGTGTCCAATTATTTTATCACTTTTGATTTGTGGAACAAAGCTTTATAGTAGAAACACCAGTAAACAACTTTTTATACTATTA
Source organism: Forpus xanthops (assembly GCA_032466535.1). Lineage (NCBI taxonomy): Eukaryota > Metazoa > Chordata > Aves > Psittaciformes > Psittacidae > Forpus > Forpus xanthops. Next base: position 96,741 of record JASSUY010007980.1, on the reverse strand, counting down.
AAATGTTTGTTTTTTAAAAAACTGTTTCTTGAACTGTATGGTACTGTTTCACTTACTGAAGTATCTTTAAGCAATGGAGTTCGCAGCTCTGCTGTTAGAAATAAGAGATTGAATGTGTAGTTATATTTCCTCTTTCCTGTTGTGTGAGCTAGTGATGCGGATAAGATTGTAACGTTAGCCAGTGCCCTGGTTAGTATCTGAGTAGTTTTCATGAGACATGTATGGAACTTGTTATTGACAGCTTAAGGTTTGAACTGTACAGCTGGTGTGATAGAAGGTACCAAGCAACAAAACGTTAGGAGATGCAGGAGATGTTCTGGCTTTTCAACATCTGGCGCCATCAACGGTTGTTGCGTGGATCCCAGAAGAAGCTCTTAAGCTTGCTGGTCTCTTCAATTAAAGTGAGAGGAAGGAAAAAGAACTTGCTAAGCAGCACGCTGTTTCAGTTGAGTCCAGAATTTATTTTGTAAACACTAATGTATTAAATTTGCTATAAATTAAAGTATATAACGGTTATATTTTTGAGTTGTAAATACAGTACTTTGTGTCACGACCAGTTGGTTCTCTCTAGGATGATATTTCAGTCTATAGTCCAACAGGCCATTTCAGTCTCAATAAGCTGGAAGCAATTTTTTTTACTGGTTTGCAGCTGTATGATAATTACTTTTTTTTAACCTGGGGGGGAGGCGGGAGGTGCATTCCGAGTTTGCACATACCTTTGGTAATAGCATATACTCAAGCATTGGTCTTTCCATGACGGAGGTCTTGGTGGACTGCGACTTGGCTTAGCCTCTGGAGCAGCAGGCGGAGGCTTGCCCTCGTCTGCACTGGAAGGGTTGGTAGATTCGGGGTACCCTGGATCAAAGGCCAGCCCTGCAGATGATGCCTGTTCTTATTCACATGTTTATATTGTTGCTTACAAAATAAAATTCACCGTGAGAACTCTGCAGTTTCCCCAGGGTTTTTCCTTCTCTTTATTTTAATGGTGTTCTCAGAAAGGAGATGTTAATTTTCTGGGGGTAGGGGAGGAGGGAGCAGCTCTCTCCGGAGGCAAACCTTTTCCTGCTCCTGTGGTTGAGCCCTCATTTATGGGTGGCTGTGTGTGCAGAGCCTGCAGGGCTGTACTGGGCCGAGGCAAAGAGCGAGGAACTGAAGCCCAGGAAGGGTCTCTGCAGCGTGGCTGTCTTATTTAATGCTCTTTCCACCTCCTGCCTTTGTGTGTGCTTACATTGGCACAAAAACGCAAGCAGCAGATGTGCTAGGAGGTGGTATGGTGCAGTTGGAGGTGGTATGGTGCAGTTAGAGGTGGTCTTTGAGACTTAAGGGGACAAAGCATCGCTGCCCAGCCTGCCCTCAACAAGTGTCTTGGTCGTGCACCCTGTTTCAATTACTTATCAAATGGTGGCTCTCAGCTGAAGTGTTGCTGGAGGACAGAAACCAAATGGGAGATGGGGTATAAAAAGGGAAGAACAGGCCAAGGAGCAAAAACATCCAGAAGAGAGGGGAGAGCCCTACCAAAACCCTTCAGAAACATCTAGGTTGCTGAGTTGGTGTAAAAGGTGTGATTCAAAGCAGAGGGGCTCAGCATGATGGAGTCCCCCTGATTTCTCCCAGCTCAGGGGATATTAAATGTGGGAAATCAGAACCAATGGTTTAATGTTTGCTGGGTTTTGTCTGCGCTTCCAATGTCATCTTGCCCTTTTCTGGGAAAGGGAGGAGGAGGAGGAAGGAAGGAGCTAGGTACTGCTGGCTTGAAGGTGAAAGGATGGGACGGAGCATGCCACAGTTAGTTATTGATCTTGCAGGCTGCACACAAGTGTAACTGGTAAACCTTTACAAGTTGTTTTTAGCTTGATCTGGGCTGAGCAGTGCCTGCCTGCAGTTCAGTAGAGCCACATTACACTGGACAGGCATGGTCCTATCAGGGCCTACAGGCTGGTGGCAGCTTCACCAGGTTCTGTGTCAGTAAGGTGCTGTGAAGATTCGGGGCTGTGAGGTCCTCTGTTGGAAAACGTTGTTGGATTAAGCAGCCATTACAGAAGGGTCATTAATGTTCATCTGAAACGTCAGGAGATGCCTGCTTCTCATGCAGCCAAAAAACCTCATTACTGTTAAAGCTTTCATTGCTGGCTACCTGCCTAAAGCTCCTGTGTCTTCTAAATAAGTTATATGAAGGTTAGCAGGGAAAACGTCTGCTCATGGCTGTGCCTTCACTCATGGCCATCGCTTTGTCCATCATAACTCATTCCCTCTGTATTTTCTCTCAAAACACAGAAAATGACAAATACCAGGTTCAGACATGGTGGGGAAAGGTCTTCCACCTGGCCACAGTTAGAGCACAAACAGTCGTTACTGCAGTAATTGGGATTTGGTGAAGCTTTGGCTTGGAGTTGGGCTCCTGAGGTGATGGGAAGAGCTCTCTGTGCTCTGGGTGCCTTCCTTTGAGCACAGAGCTGAAAAAGCAGCAGCATCCCTGGCCGCAGGGTTTGGGGGTGCCAGCTAGCAGGAGGGGGCTTGTCTGCTCCCTCAGGCATCCCCCCACCGGGGTTAGGAAAGGTCCTGCTGCTTTCCAGCCTTGCTTGGGCTCGGGTGCGCCTGGGTCGCGCTGAGGAGCTCGCTGGCTGCCTCCTTAAGCAGGAAAACGAGGAGAAATGCCATGAGGCTCTTTTCTGCTGTACAGAAGGGTTGAAAAGATGTTGTGCTGCAGTGATTCAGTGGGGAAAGGATAAATCCCTCACATACACCTACGCACCACCACGAGAAAGAACTCCGTGGGCAGGCAAGGAGCAGAACATGAAATATGAATTTCCTCGAGCTGCTCAGGAGGGATGGCTTCCAGAGCCCTTCCTCCTCCAGCTCCCGCTGCCCAGCCGCGCTGGGATGAAGCTCTACCCTGGATCCAGGAAGGTTCCCAGGCTGGGCAGTTCGCTCTGCCCCATCGCTTGCACCTGCAGCCTTAATTAAGGGCAAGTCCTCTTCTCACATGGTTTTGGGCTGCAGCTGGGTCAAGGCTGGGTGCCCACCCCTCTGTGAGCTGGCAGCTCCAGCAGGCAGCAGCTCCAGAGCTGGGGAGGCGGTGGAGGTGGCTCCTGCTATGGCAAAGCTTGGGAAGACCTAATGTAAGCTATAGCCATGTCCTTGGGTCATCAGGTGGTGCCCAAAAATGCTCGCCCCAAACCCACCACCCGCAGCCACATCTGGGTTGCTCCTGTTTTCTAGGTAGGTCCACAATGAACAGGGCTCTCATGTAGGGGGGAAGTGGTTGGAGATGTTGAAAGAGTTGATGAACGCTTTTCCCCATTGACAGGATATTCAGAGGTCCTTAAGGTGCTTTCATCTGAGACATACACCGTCTGCTGTGGTCTCTGCTGGAGGAAGGGCCTTGCAGAGCCCAGTGCTCATGTGGAGTCCCCCAGAGGAGCTGCTGCAGCCAAGGTAGTTACTGCTGGTTCAGGTAGATCTACTTTATATTGGGGGGGGATGGATGGATGATAGATTTTGTTTGCTTTTTTAAGTATTTTATAGTATTTCTCAGTCGATTTGGGTTCTCCTGTGTCTGTAGAGCTCATGTGGATGCAGTTGATTTCCTGGGGGTTTTAGACAGCTTCATTCAGAGCCATTCAGAAAGTTGTTTAACCACCTTGGAAAATCCTGTGGAGCCAAAAAACCTCATGTTTACTTAATTACTCAGTTGTAAATTGGTGGTGCAATACATAGCAGCACCGGGTTGTAAAACTGCACATAAGCCTCCACTGAAACCCAGTGCCAAAAGAAAAAGCAAACCAAAGAATTGACTCTGCGTGCAGGGACACGAACGCAAATGCATTTTGCCATTGCAAGGCTGGGCAGGGGTTTCCGAGGTTGCTGCAGAGCCGAGTAACCCCAGGTCCAGGGTAGCTCCTGGGTGACACACTGAGTGACTCATTTTGAAACCCCTTAATGACTCATCCGTGTGCCATTAGGAACTTGTGCTTCAGTGTGTGTGTGACTGAGAAAAGGGGCTGTGCTGAACACCTTTGGGCAGACAGCCCTTCCTATTGCTGATGGGCAGGGCATGGACACACGGGCACCGGGGTGCTGCAGGCACTGGGATGGAGCTCAGTGGAGGATGACTGCCTGCGACCTCAGCCCCACTCCTGCTTGTCCTCGGAATGGGATTTTCATAGACACAAAGTCACCACCCTCAGGTTCAGCACTGCCCTGCTGTGAAAAGAAGCATGAGCTGGTCCCCCCTTTCATAGAAGCACAGAATGGTTTGGGTTGGAAGAGACCTTAAAGCTCATCCAGTTTCAATCCCTGCCATGGCAGGGACACCTTTCACTAGAGCAGCTTGCTCCAAGGCCCGTCCAACCTGGCCTTGAACACTGCCAGGGATGGGGCAGCCACAGCTGCTCTGGGCACCCTGTGCCAGTGCCTCAGCACCCTCGCAGGGAAATACTGCCTAAGAGCTCATCTCAGCCTCCCCTCTGTCAGGTTAAAGCCATCCCTCTTCGTCCTGCCCCTATGGGCCCTTTCCAAAGCCCCTCTCCAGGTTTCTTGTAGCTCATTTAAGAGCTGCTCTGAGGTTTCCCCTTAAGGAACCTTCTCTTCTCCAGGCTGCCCCAGCCCAGCTCCCTCAGCCTGGCTCCAGAGCAGAGCTGCTCCAGCCCTCACAGCATCACCGCGGCCCCCTCTGGACTTGCTCAAGCAGCTTCACATCCCTCTGGTGTTACTGCCCTCAAGAGCTGGATGCAGGACTGCACGCTGGGTCTCATGAGAGCAGAGAAGATGGGGAGAACCCCCTTCCTCAACCTGCTGGCCAAAATACAGATATACTGTGGGACACATTCCACGTTCTTCTATTTCTCAAGCTGGAGTCACTCATCTCTGTGCTTGAGAGCACAGGGTGCTGCACCCAGTGTGTGTGTAAGAACCGCTTCATTTTAAGAGACAGAATCCAGCCTTTTCCCCGCACACAGGATGAGTGTCCCGGGTGCCTGGCGAGGGGACACAGCCCTGGCAGAGTGCTCCCGCTGGTTTCAAGGGAGCGGTGTCATCCTTCCTCTCATGCGGCAGCCTCAGGATCCGCCTCGAGCTCATTCGGGAGCTGCAGCATCACCGCCACCCATAGTCTGATCTCAGCAGCATCCCTCTTGTATCTCCCCTCCCTGGCCCGCTTCCAGCCTCTCCCGCGTGCACCCGGTTATTACTGTAGCATCCAGCATGTTTTACTTCATATTCATCTCCCTTGCACATAGCGGCCCACTCACGTATTAGATCCAACTCTTTTTATCCATTTCTTTTTGCTGTATCTCGTCAAAGCGGTGATGCACGACGCGCCGCGTGTCGGGACGCATCCTGACGGCACAGCGTGGAGCAGCTGTCTCCACTGCTCCTGGATGTGTTACTGGATGGACCTGCTGGCTCTCGCTGCAGCCCACCCTTGAAGGAGGATGCTGGATGCAGTAAATGGTGATGGCACCAAAGGTGTCTGGGCTTTTAATATATATATATATATATATATATATATATATATATACACACCTCTTGCAACGCAGGGAAAACTGCAGCTGTTTGGTGTGCTCAGAGGTTGCTCCACTCCTGTGCGATAATATTTGTCTTTTCTTTCTCATGAGTGGTGGCAGCCACATTAGGGTAGGTTGGAGCCACATAAGGTTCCCTGCTGTGTTGCTAGCATTGAAAGGTGAAGTGCCAGAAGCTGTGTGAGTACTGTTTTCAACATGCTAAGCATGTGGCCAGTTTTAAAGGGCCTCATAAAGCTAGAGAAGCTTTTCAAGCTTGATAGGAACAATGGATTGCAAATGGTAGGGAGAGTGAATTGTACTTTCCTGATGAGGAGATGTCATGAGAGGCTGGGGAAGGCAGTTCCAGTGCATGGCTTCAACAGGAGTGGCATCCCTATGGCTGGATTGTTCTCTTTCCTGCATCTTCTGAGGTCTCATTCTTCTATCTGCTGATTTTCATCTCCTGTAATGACCTACTCAAAAGGCTAGAAATGACTCCTGCTGGCTGGTGAAGTCTGGGGTTTATTTAAATTTGAGGAGGAAGAGGAGCCAGGATGATATTCAAAGTGGCCATTTGAAAGCAGGTACCCAGCACAGGGGATCTCTGATGTAACTGCAGATGTTCTAGTTATGAGATACAGAAGAATTCGTGTCAGTGCTTGAAACCAAGTTTAAATCTCATCATCATGCAAATGGCTTTCTCTTGGTGTCTGAAACAATCCCCTGGGTGCCCACAGTGCAGGGTCCCATCTCATTTCAAAGGCAGTTTGTTTCTTCCCTCAAGTAGAGATTAGCTGACTTAAACTGAAGCTGTCACCCTGCAAACACCTTGCTGGCTCCCACTCACTTGGGGCCATTGGATTCCACGCTTTGTTGCACCAAGCAGCGGCTGAACAGTGGTGCGTCTCAGGTTGGACACTTGCTGTAGTGGCTTTGGGTTCTTGTCTGTCCGTTTCCATGTATTTGGGGGCAATCAAAGAGGTTTGATGTGAACCCCACAGCCAAGAGGAGCCAGTGAAGCAAGTGGCAAGCCTGCGTTCAGTGCAGGGAGGAAAGAACCTGCAAACCAAACTGAAAGACTTTTAATTAAAACAGAAGATAAGATCAACGGAGTATTACAACAGGTGGTTAAATCCCATGGCTAAACAGCCCCTGCTTTGTTCTCCTGGTCTGAGGCACGAAGAGAAACTTTCTACAGGGCAAACAAGGGATCCTGTGTACGTGGCATTAAGAGATTTTCACTGGTAACACAGCAGAGCTGGCACTCACGTTTTGCAGGGAGAAGGCAGAGGCATGTAAAGGCATGGCTCACACTGATGGGGCCTCTTGAGCGGTGTCAAAAGCTTGGGATGGATGGAAAATGGCTGATTCGGTTTGCTCCTCACTGCAGAGGGCTGTGAGAGGAGGGACTGGCAGCCCCGTGCCCCAAGGAGGAGTGTGCTGCTGGCAGGGGACACAGCGGGACATGGTCCGAAGCTGACGGGTTTCCCTGCGGTGTGTCCCTGCTATACACCCAGTTTGTTAAATTAGGGCAAAGTATTTCACTGTGATATTTGCAAAGCACTTTGTTGTTGGCAAGGGCTTCTGGGCAGTCTGCAGCCGCACTGGAGAGGAGGTAGGATGTGTTACGTGCTGCTGTTTACCCCACTCCTTACCCCATGAGGTGCTACTAAACTGCCTATCTGAGGTACCTGGTTCTTAGTGGATGAACTGCACCTTGACTCTGAGAACTGTTGAGCAGGCTTGCTGTCTCCTGATCCTGGAAACTTGACCTCACATACCTAGAGGGAGATGATGATGATAAGCTGTGAGTGCTCAATGGTGTGTGCATCCAGTCTTCTGACAATCATGTAGGCATCCCCTACCACTTGAGATGTGAAGTCTAGTGGATGATGCTGGGACACATGGTCTGTGTGACAGGGGACACCCAGGCCACCAGCATGCTGCTCCTTGATCATGCCGGTAGGTTGGCACCCTCTGAAGGGCCTGTCAGGACCATGTCTTTCCCTGCTGCAGGTCATCCCCATGGCTCAGTGCACCCATACCTGTCACAGCACCCAAGGGGGAAGGCAGATGATCCGCAGGGTGTTGGCAGCTCCAGTGAATGAAGTCAGTGCAACGGGGCCGTGCCCTCGCTGAAGCTGAGCAGCACAGATAAGCCTGAAGTTATTCCCAGCACTGCTTGTGAGTCCTCCTCTGGTGGTGCCCAAGTATCGGGACTTAGGGAAAGGGATGTATGCTGTGCCTGCTCACATAGAGATGGCACCAGGGAAGAGAATCAATGTTCAGCATTGTTAATATTTTCCTTTGAACTAAAGCTGAGTGGGGGGGAAAGAAAGAGACCCACCACTAAACGGTTTCGTGGCTTTCCAGTCTGTGTTCAACAGGATCTGGGGGAATGCCTGTCCTCCTGAAATACAACGCTTCACCAGGAAAAAAAAACAATCCCAAACTCTCTTTAAGAGAGGAATTGGATTAGCAATGGCGGTGTGCAGAGGAAGAAAACATCAGAGCTATTGTCTGATGCTTTTTAAGCGCCTGCTGAGGCACCATTTTAGGAGGCAGGTATCGGGTCCCAGAGGAAGGATGCTGTTCTCCCCTGGAGTGGGTACCAGCCGGCACAGCCCCATCTCGGAGCGGAGCCGCCTGGGCACAGCCATGGGGAGCAGCGCTGTGCCGAGGCTCCGCACCGCCTCCTGTTTTTCAGGGGATGAGGAGAGCGCTCTCGCCTGACCCGGGGGCTCCTTCCCCCCGGGAGAGGACAGATGGTGTCCCAGGGAAGGTGTGGGACTGGGAATCGGGAGCTCTGGATGCCTTTCCGGCTACATCAGAAACTTGCTATGTGGCACCACCTACTTCTGTGCCCACGTTTCCTCCTACTCCTTCCCTCGCGCCCGCCGCTTTTCCCAGACCTTTCCCCTCACTGCTCGAGTGTTTTCTTTCCCTTTGCAGAGTGCTTTTCACACTCGAAAGCCTCCCGGCAGCTGTCAGCAGTACCTGGACCAGGCACCCACTCCTGCCCCGGCTTCTCTCCCTCCTTGCTCTCCCCATCAGTCTCTCCCATCTTCCCACGGAGGAGCTGCTGCTGTTCGACGTCTCCTCCAGATATTGCTTGTGGCCAAAACTTGTCCTTGCTCTACTTTTGGAGCGCGGCTCTCGGATGGGTTTGCTGCAGGCAGTGTGCTTGGGACATGGGTGATTTGGGTACGGAGAGGGGTTTATCCCCCGCTCAGGCAAGCCTGCTGGCAGGATATCATGGTATCAGTGGATGTGACTCACAGCAGAGCAGCCTGACTCAGCTAATGGGTTTTCTCCTCTGGACTGCGGAAAACCATCAGAGCTGGTTCCTCTTGTGTCCACTGTTCCGAGGCTCTGGGTTTTGCTGTCATTTGCTGCTTCGAAGTGACGCTCTCGTTTTTGAGCTAGATGTGTGTGTTCTGTGGAGCAGGCACTGCCTAGCTGACAAGCTTAGAGCACAGTTTTGTACTCCTCAGAGATGGTCTGTGTGACACTACACTGCCTCCCCTTTCCAAGGGCTCCTTCCCTTTCCATGCTCCACCCAGGCTCCGGCTGTCAAAGTCAATTGATTTTAAGTGACTAGTTGCAGCATTCAGGTTATTCATTGGTGGCTTAAAAAGGATGAGATGCTCAATCCAAAGCAAAAACTTCTGCAAGACTTCTAAAGCTGGGTGCAGTCTAGGCTGCCCAGTGCCCAGCACCCTTGGTCACCCAAAGGACAGATCAAGGTGAAAGTGCCAAAACACCAAACCCTTCAGCAGCATCCTTCCTTTGCAGTTGCTATTACTGCTCACTTCCCAGAGCAAGCACCATTTGAGGCATTTCACAGCTGTTCCTGCTCAGGATAAGACTGGGACTCAGTCCTGCTCCAATACACGTCCCTCGTGGACAGAGCTCAGCCCCTCAGGGTGCTCTGTCCCAGCAGCCACATCTCTCAAGGTCCTACTTGGTCATTTTCTACCTTGGGCACACGCAGAAGTGACTCCACATCTTCAAATCCTGGTGGGTGCCTCCCCTCGATAGATTGAGCATCGGGCACAGCTGACACCCAATTAATGGTGTTTCTTCAGTGGTGATGTGGGGGGATACTGTGGATGCTGTAGTCCTTGTCTTCAGCGAGGCTTTTGGTGGAGTCCTCGTTGGCAGGCTCATGAGCGGAACTGTGAGAATGTCTTATGGACACAAACGCCCAGCAAGTCTGAAATCATCAGAGGTCCATATCCAGGTAGGAGAATGCTAAAAGGGAAGACCAGAAGCATCTCCGAAGACCACCGATCCTTCTTCCAAACCACAAGGGTAAGGAAAACTGGCTCATCTAGTCTGCGGAGAAAAGCTGTGGATGAGGGAGAGGAGTGATGCCTGTATATAAACCTTGAACCCACAGCTCAAAGGTTCAGCTTTTCAGGAGCATCTCAAAGGTGGTATGAGCCCTGCGGTGCTGAGCACAGGGTCTGTGCTGGTGACATCCCCATGTTCTGTGGAAGAGAGCGTGGAGTGGAGCAGCTTGTGAACACGTGGCAGAGCAAAAGGTGAACTGCAGGACTGGTTGAAAATATCTCTGCTTTCCATAACCCAGTAACACGTCTTGCATGTAAATTGGGCGTCTGATGTGTTCCCACCACCATCAGCAGGATTTTTATCTGCCTGCAAGAAAGGGAGCTGGGTAAGAGCCTTGTGTTGCTGAATAATCCTGCAAGAGAGGAGAATATAAGAACTAATTAAATTAAATCTTATTTAATACTTGGCTCAGGGTTAGGGTGGTAATAAAAGAAGAGAAACTGTTTCCTAGTTGTAGTATGGTAGAGTGTTAATTAAAAAAACAGCCTCAAAATTGTTGTGATGCCAAGTTGCATTAGTATATTAATATCCAGCTGCTGTGCTTTGCATCTGCTGGACACCTTTCAGATGTATGGCTTCAAGTCTGCAGAAATAAGAGCAACAGTCAAGGCTGAGGGGCAGCAAACAAAGGGAAAGCAGAGATATTCTCTGGTGTAGGGGCAGGAGTTGGGGCTTCTTGAGGAGCTTTGTTCTATAGAGGAAAACGTGAACCCGTGGTCCTTGCTGCGTCTCCTGCTGCAGCCTCCAGTGAGGAAGCATTTCTGCACAGCAGAGCTAATGGAGCTCTTCCTTTCCCTCTTCAGCAAGAGAGCTGGCCAGGAAAGCTGATGAGAATACCAAGGGAATGTTACTTCATCCCGAAACTTGTAATCTTCTAATCTAAAGAGTTTTGAAATGTCTTTTGACCGTCTTAAAACTTTATTTTATGTGATTCATATAAAAATACCTCACTTTAGCATTTTAATCGAAGTATTTGTTATTTTATTTTGCTATTTTTATCTATAAACGTATCATAAATCTGAGGAAAAATCTCAGGTTATTTATCCAGGGACCTCCTTGATGAAACTGAGACAGCCTTTGAAGTATTCCAGATTCACTGTATCAGAGTTCTTTTCCCTATGGAGATCTGCTGGTTCTGAAAGAATTCAGCAATTCATGTGATAACACATTCCTAAACAAATCAGGCTGTGGCAGAAGTTACTTGAAGACGGCGTCTTGGAAAGTCAGTAACTGATGGAGTTAAATTACAGGACTCTTACGAAATGTCACAAAGGAAGGTAGCTGCTGGGTTAGAATGAACCCAAATATCTTCTGTTTTCGTAAATTGGGGTTTGGGGAAAATCTGTTTTATTTAGAATTTTGAGGAATTCTGCTTGGATATCTCAGAATTTGTTTAGTGCAGGGGGATGTTTTGCCATGCTGACTTTCCATGTCACACCAATGAAGGCAGCGCATGATGTGCCTTGCAATTACTGACACATCATCGGATGACATAAGAGATGCAGAACTTTTTCCTTTTGAATTGGGAGGTTTGGGCTCGGTACTGACTGAGCTGCCTTGCCTTTGTTTCCAGATCAAAGTGGCTCCTGTTCGTGTCATAACGAAACAGCCTGATGGCTTTGCTAAGACACAGAAAGGAGCCACTTTGATCTGGAGCAAAGAAAGGACGTCTCAAATAGTATCAGGTAACAGCTGCTCTTTGTGATTGTAATGGGAAATAAAATGAGAATATTTCAACTATTATTCTTGTCACAATATGACATGATAAAGTAACTACTTCTGATATGCAATTTAATAGGGGAAAATAATATTATTATAAGGAAACTCCATAAAATAAGATTTTTTTTTTGCCATGGGGAATCCTTTGTTTACTAAGTGGCAATTTTCATTAATACACGTTTCGTCAACAACTGAATTCTGTTGCAAGTGTCTTTGAGATGGAAAATACTTAGTTTGACCGAAAAATTAAGGAATGGCTCTCATTAGCTTGGAGTCCTTGGTGCTCGGCCGCCTGGAATGCAGACATATTCTTGCAGATGTGCCCTGTGGCAGGGGACAACATAAGAGTTTTACTGTGCTGAGGTTAGGAGGGGAATGTTGACAGCCATTAGAAAGTGGGGAAGCTGGGGATTTCTTCCCAAGAGAGACTTTCTTGCTCAGGCTTTGCCCAAACCAGCATGCAAACAGCCTTTGTGGTCTGAATTTATGCTTCAGCGATCTTACTCTGTGGCTCTGACTGATGTCTCTGTGCTGAAGAAGGCTAGTACAGGAGGGCAGGTTTCCTTAATGCGCCAGAGATGGGGTCTCGCTTTCCTCCCTCCAAACTCAAAGGCTCCAGGTTGATGACAGGCTGTGTAGCCATAACCCACAGAGCATCTCCCATCACCTCTCACAGGCTGCTGGGGCAGGCAGGGACCTGACATGGCCCTTCCCCATGCCCTGCAGCATCCCACTTCTTCAGCCTAGCTGCCAGCACACTCGGAGACATAGCCAGGACCAGAGAAGCTTCCTGGGGTTTGGGGAAGGAGCCAAAAGTCTCAGTCTGCTGCCAGCCAGCCGGTGAAGTTAGCTGAAACTTCAGGAGCTGTCAGTGGGTTTTCTGGCCAGCCTTAGCCTGGGGTGCTCTGGTGAGGAGCAGCAAATAAAACCTTAATTATTTTGTGTATGTAAATTGTCTCCTGAAACAGGCGTTTGGCAACCCTAATGGTTTTCTTCATGCTGGGGTGTAGCTAGGCACTAAAATAAGTCAGTCTGTAGGAGGAATGTGAGGTGGGAGATAGGGAAAACTCTTTTTATATTACTCCCCTTGCTATATTAAGAGGCACTGTTCCCTTTCCTGGCTTGAGAAAAAGCTCTTCCTTGCCTTACAGACGGTCTCTTGTCCTGGTTTAACTGCTCAGAAACCAGGGTTTGGAAATCCTTGGTCTTGGCATTGTCACCCGTGTGCCTGCGATCCGCAGGGCTGTGAAGAGTTCTTAGTTAAGTCCGGCAGCAGGGTAAGGCCATGTCAATGCCATTAGCTGATGCTGAGGTTTGGGATCTGCCTTGTGTCCTGACTTAGCTGCTGGTTACAGAAGGAAAGCATATGCTGAGCTGGTGTTATAAAGAGGTTATAGGGAGGTTTGATGGCTGATGGGGACCTCAGGCACCCGGATTGCTTCTTCCTATTCTCCCCTTTGTTTTTCCTCTTCTTTTATTTCCCCCTTGAAGCTCGCAGCTGGGTGTTGCTGGGAGTGAGGCTGCTGGGGGTGGATGACTTTGGATGGATGTGTTTAAGTAATGGCACCGGGCCCGAAGCTTTTTGGATGGGCGTTACCTTAGTATTGTGGAAACCAAGGGAAATAAACAGCAAATAGGTGACTGTTACAGGTGAACACCACCCTGTAACGGTGGCAATCTGCACCCCCCTCAAGCTGTCCTTGGAAATGAATCATAAGGTTCTTAACCTGTGACCTCCTCATGCATGTAGTGGTGTGCTTCTGGACTGACATGACTTCCCTACCTCGCTGGCAGCCTGGCGTGCTGCTGGAAGCCAACACAAGAGAGGAGGAACAAGGCTGTTTTCTTCCTGAAGTGAGTGGGAGCAGGCAGCAGGCGATGCTGCACCCCCGCTTGTCACGGCTCTTGTTTTCCACCAGCGAGGGGGGAAGAGACGCAGACATCGCTAAAGCTGGAGCGCACCGAACCGCTGTTCCTCCTCTTAAACACATCCCAATCCATCACACTGCCCAGCGCAGTGACTGATGGGTGTAGGGTGTTCCCAAAGAGAAAAGCTTGGTGAAGAGCAGAGGCTGTGCCAAGGCCAGGGGATGTTGGATAATGCCCCCTCAAAAGCCACTCCACTGCGTGTAAAGATTTATTGTTGTTTTTCCACAAAGCCTAAATATTGATTTGCAGTGGAGGTGACAGTACCTTTTACTTCAGCAGGGTTTAAGATAACAAGTGAGTCAGGGGAGTGATCCCACAGAGGCAAATGCATATTTATTCACCCTACTCATGTTTGTGGGATACAGCCTTAACACAGCATCTGAAATCACACTGTTTGTCTAGGTATTAACACCTACCTGCAGCGAAAGCATCGTCACTTCTGCACAAAACTACTTCAACAGAGCAAATGCAGAGGAGATCCTGCAGTAAAGACTGCTTGGCTCGTGAGCAAGATGCTCTGCCAGAGCCCAACTCTGCATCCCAGAGCTGACCTCCTTCCTTCAGTAGTGAAAGTGAACAAACTGTGAGGGTCAGGAGGCTCTGCGGTTCAGCCTTGTACTGGGATGCAGCCGGGATACCCACTGTGTTTTGGATGGGGTAAGGATCTCATGCCAAAGAGGAGGAGGAGGGAGTGGGATAATTCAGCACTTCCCTGCAGGAGCGATAGCTGTTTGCTGCAGCTGTCTACTACAATACATTGCACCTGGCGCTGGTGGATACCCAGTCCCTGTAAATACACTTTCAGGAGTGCAAGATATACATAGAATGGTTTGGGTTGGAAGGCACCTTAAAGCTCATCCAGTTCCAAACCCCTTCCACTACAGCAGGTTGCTTCAAGCCCCATCCAACCTAGCCTTGAACACTGCCAGGGATGGGGCAGCCACAGCTGCTCTGGGCACCCTGTGCCAGCGCCTCAGCACCCTCACAGGGAAGAGTTTTTCCCTAACATCAAATCTCAGTCTCCCCTCTGTCAGGTTAAAGCCATTCCCCTTGTCCTGCCCTTACAGGCCTTTGTCCAAACCCCTCTCCAGATTTCCTGTAGCCCCTTTAGGCACTGGAGCTGCTCTAAGGTCTCCCCTTAAGGAACCTTCTCTTCTCCAGGCTGCCCCAGCCCAGCTCTCTCAGCCTGGCTCCAGAGCAGAGCTGCTCCAGCCCTCACAGCATCACCGCGGCCCCCTCTGGACTCACTCCAACAGCTCCATGTCCCTTTTGTGCTGTTGCACGGAATCAGACACAGGACTGCAGAGGGGGTCTCAGGAGAGCAGAGTAGAGGGGGGGAAATCCCTCCTTTGCCCTGCTGATCATGCTCTGGGAATGCAGCCCAGCACACGGTTGGTTTCTGGGCTGAAAGTGCACACTCAAGCTGGCTCATGTTGAGCTCCTCACCAGCCAACACCTCCAAGTCCTTCTTCTCAGGGCTGCTCTCAATCATTCTCCACTCAGCCTGTATTCATGCTTGGGATTGCCCCGACCCAGGACCTTGCAGGACCTTGTCCTTGTTGAACTTCATGCGCTTGACACTGACCTCTCCAGCTTGTAACGATCCCTCTGGATGCATCCCTTCCTCCACTTTATTGAGGGAGCAGGGCTCACCCCTCTCAGCTGCAGCAGCCAGGCTGTGTTGCTTGTCTGGGGGAGCCAACAGCAGCAGACCCAGGGCTCCCACTGACCTGCTCATTACCCTTGAGAGTTCACCAGTGTGCCCTGACCCTCTGCTGCAAGACCTGTCCAAACGCCATCCACCAGGCACATGGAAGTAACATACGAAAGACAACACTGCCTCTACTGTTTGGTACTGCCCAGACTATAGCCAGTAGTTATAGTGAAGATTCAGCTTTTACTTACAGCAGGCACAGTGTTTAGCTTTTCTTTCTCCAATCCCACTATTAGCCTGACACACGTACTGGAATCTTTGACTAAATGCTCAGCTTTCCAGAAACTGCAGCAAACTTGCACCACCTATCGACAGGACAGAGCCATTGGTGTAGGGCCAGAAACCCGACTCGATTCAGCAATGCTCCTTAGCATGGAAACTAATCCTTGTACTGCCAGCATCTTACATTAAAACATGCCCCAGTAAAGCAGTGATCTTACCAGCTGTTTGGCAGACATCAGGGTGCATCTGAACTGACAGCATCATCTGCCCTCCTATATGTCCATCCATCCGAGCACAGTGGGTAAGTGTGGAGGCCCCAAGGAGGATAAAGGGAGCTGCTGCCCCTTCATGAGTGACTGCAGAGGAGGTTCTGTGCCTTCTCACCTCTGGCTTAGGCATTTCTGAATTCCTCGTCACAAAGGCCCTGGTGACAGAGAACTTCCTCCTCTTGAAATGGTCTTTCTTTCACTTTCCTGTGTATTTCAGGAACTCAAAGTCATCTTCTCCAGTTCAGTTTATTCTTGCTGTATAGGAAGTTCTCAGATTACCCTTACACTCCACTGGCCCCGTAGCAAGGGAATGCCCATCCCTTGCGCAGGATGAAGATATCTCTGGCACCTCCACACTGCTGAGCCTTTTCTGCACACTTTACAGCAGGCCCTCAGTCAGCATCAGAAATACCACATTATATAAAGGTTTCTCCCAGCATCATCTGTCCTTTGTGTGCAGCAGAGAGCTACAGATATGTTGGGAGGCTGTCCCATCTGGTGACATTGGTGGTGACCTTGAATACCAGCTGCAGCTATGAGTGCTGAACACGATGGAGAGCCAGCACACCACTGAAGGATTCACTTTCTTCCTCACCTTTGACCACTACCCAGTGCCCTCAGGCCATGGTCTCTGTGGAAGAGACATATCGGTGACACTGAGGACACAGTGGCATGACCAAGATGGATATTAGCCCTGCCCCACACAGGGGTGCTGGGAAGCAGTTGCTTTTCCCTGGAATGAGACAGGAGATGTCAAACACTCTCAGAACAAGCGCTCATAAGGAATACAGGGTTTCTGACAAGGCTCTTCCCAGCCAATTTAGCTGTTGTTCGGTCTGCCCCATGTTTTGACCACAGAAATAGCGTATTAATTCCACTGTAATGCACTGAGCTTCCTGCTGTGGGTATTGTGGATTTGCTTCATCTCGTAACAATTCTAACTTGCAGGCTTCAGCATTACCAGCACACATTACACTTCTACTCCTTCAAAGCCATGTACTTGCTGGGAAAAGCTGGTTTTATTCCCATTTTCTCTGTTCTCCCTCACCCATGCTCCACTTTCTATCCACTATGATTTTTTCCCCAAGAATCAAATCAAGGCAATGGTGTCAGCATTTTCAGACTAGATACAGATTTCTGAGACCCTCAGGGACTCCTCTTATTTTGCTCATAAAAGAAACACAGGGGAAGGTACTACCACACTCAGGATTTGTACAGCACCTCCCCGTTCCTCGTAATGAATCTGTACCTCAGATATGCACATTAAGTCACATCTCTTTCAAGTCAGATCAGTTGCACCGAAGATAAAAAAGCAGAGGCAATAGGCAATACCCACCAGGTGAGCATTTGCCCTGCAACCATAAAATGCATAGTGCAGAGCGCAAAAACAAGCTACCACCACTCAAAACCTTCAGCCCCTGCCAGGACTCATCCTTCTCCCCCTCCTCTGCAGCATGGGTCTGCTTTGATCTCCTTATCTACAAACCCTTTGGCTCCCAAGTCTTCCCTAACCTCATTAAAAATACACTGAAACATGCATAGCTGATGGAGGCTAAAATTCATATGTGGGGACTGCTGCTGTCAGCTCAGCCCATGGGCTTGCAGGACTCAGATAGAAACCTCTGGCTTAGGAGAAAGCTCCAGCCTCAGGTACCACATCTGGAGCCAGCCCAGAAGTGATGGGAAAGGCGGAAGGCTGGATAACTCTTTTGTTTGAGCACTGTACCAGAGTCTTCACATCTCTGAATGCTGTAAGACACACAGAGGAAACCTCAGAGATAACCAGAGAAGGGCCTCAAGCAGGTCCAGAGGTGGAACATGATGGTGCTGCTTTCAAAATTCTTCAGTGGCTTCAGCAGAGTTGCCTCAAGCTCAGAAATTCTACTTTTTAGGGCATTTTGATGCTTTGAAGTGGAGCTTCCTTCTTTAATGGAAATAACACACAAATCCTTTCAGGGCAAACAGCAGCTGGGGAAAAAATATAAAAACACTGATTTTGGAAAAATTGGGAGCTTGGGGTTTCAAAGTTTAGCTTCAGATTTTATTAAAGTGTGGAACTGCTTCACACCTGTATCAGTTAGGAGGTAGTTTGCTGGAGAAAGCCAAAAATACAATTCATTTCTACTCAGTGCCATGTCCAGTTACCTCTATTGTCCTTTAATATAACAGAGACTATTTCAGTCTTCATATTACATTGATACACCATGTGCAACCAGCATACAAGGGATTCACAATTTGGAAGCTACTTTTTCTGGCAGCTTTCAAAGACAGAGGGAGAAGCCCACCTTCACAACAGAGCTTGTTCAAATAAATGGATAAATAAAATGCTATTTCAGTCTTATTGGCATGATCTACTGCGGTAGGAATCCATCAAATCTTTCAGAGATCCCAAGCAGCTTATGTTATGTGCTTACACCAAGGGTATATTACTCACTCTTGGAGGAGAAATTGGTGGCATCCAGAAGCCAATTTATTTCTTCTTGCAAAGGATTCAGCTTCATACCGGCTTTGATGCTCAGTTTTACATCACACAGCATCTGCCAAATGACAGCAATCTCCATGCACAGGTAAGAATCCCATGCTAAAATACAGCAGTTATTTCTTCAACAGTTCATAACAAACATGTCTTAGCTTTTCAACATATCCATTAATATTACCAAGACCATTGCTCTGCATGAGCTGTACAACTGTCAGATGAGGTGTTTTAATCCATTTTCTTCCAGCTCTCTTTTTGATATTTGGAAAAAAATACACTGAAATCTTTCTTCATACATTATATATCAGTAGTGATTTGGGGCCTACAAGGATGCTGACTCTTCATGAGGGACTGTAGTGAC
Source organism: Forpus xanthops (assembly GCA_032466535.1). Classification (NCBI taxonomy): domain Eukaryota; kingdom Metazoa; phylum Chordata; class Aves; order Psittaciformes; family Psittacidae; genus Forpus; species Forpus xanthops. Next base: position 78,191 of record JASSUY010007980.1, on the reverse strand, counting down.
AGGACATGGGGTAACAGGTTCAAGGTTAAACAGGGGAAGTTTAGATTGGATATAAGGAGGAAGCTCTTTACTGTAAGGGTGGTGAGGCATTGGAATGGGTTGCCAGGGAAGTTGTGAATGTTCCATCCCTGGCAGTGTTCAAGACCTGGCAAACCAGAGTGACATGGTTTAGTGGGAGGTGTCCCTGCCATGGCAGGGGGGTTGGAACTAGATGATCTTAAGGTCCTTTCCAACCCCAACCATTCCATGATTCTATAATTGCAGAATAACCTACTGCAGCTAGAAAACAATTACTATTGTTACCCAGTTTTGAATGTTCCTTGCCCAGGACACTTCCTTGACTGTGATAAAGCAAGCACCAAAGAACTGCAGTGATCCAGAAAGTGCTTGACAACTCACGAGGGCCAGATTCTCATCTTTATTATAATATTATTTCCAAAAATTATGTATGAGACAAGTGTTTTGATATTCAATAACCTGTTTACAGGAAATGACTTTACACAAAACATCAAATGAGCTGACAGAAAATTGAATTTAAAATATGATTTTTTAAAATGCTCATGAAATTCATACTGCTTTAAATATAAATTAGCCATAGTGCCAGAAGGGATGAATATATTTCACTACTTGACTGCAGCTAATTTAATTGTACAGTTTTACCTATGTTCTCTGTATTCATTGTACTTTCTTATTAAGGGATGAAGGAGCCTTCTTTGCTGCCCTGCTGCCTGCTTATGTGCATTTCCTGGGAATGTCAGGAGGTGAAATGGTGGAAGGAGAAGCCTTTGGACAAGCATACTGCTGTACCAGTGCCAGACCAAACCTGGCTATCCTGGATCCACAGGATCCCAAAAGGAAAACAACAACTGCATGAGATGAGGTATATCTTTTTGCTTACAAGTCAGCTTGTCACCTTGGTATCGAGAATATTAACTGCACTGCTGGATGTGTATCCAAATTAATAGTGAAAATACATCCTTATAGCCTCTGATCAATATTCACCCTGTGTTTTCCCTCACTTAAAGCAGTATCGTACATCCTGGTCAGATTCCAAATCTAATAACTGCATTCTTCCAACATAAATTCTTTCCACAGTTTTAAATAGACCCAGCGTTCATTATTTTCAGCCCATAAGTACTCTGTGCTTTCAGAGATTTGCTGCCTGCTACACTGAAGTGAGGCTGAAGTGAAACATGCAAATTACTTTGAAAGGCCTTTCTGCTCCTAAGAAGAAATATGCTCAAATTCAGAATCCTACCATCATTAATAACTTCATATAGGAAATAATAATACACATTCAGTGGTTCATACTACTCTGATAGTCACCTTAATAATCACAGTCCCATAGCTGAGCAGGCTTGAATAAAATCACATCCAGAATTTCACCTAAAATCTGAATTCAACCTCTTACATGAGAAATAACTTTCCCTTTGCTTCCTTACTTGCCATGCACACAACCAAACACCTTTGGACTTCCTATTTTTGCAGTGGAAGCAAACCATGATGCAGCCAAAATGATGAACCAAAAAGCAATGTAACTGATCTCCACATGCTTGCAACAAAGTCCTCAAAGCCCCAACACCTGCCCCGCCATGTGCTGTCTTTGCATCAGCTCTTATTTCACCCCAACTACAACATGTTTAAAGACATGGTAAAGTGCCACAGATGTGCAAAGTTTAAGAGTGCTTCAGCAGAGAGTGACAACTAAAATAAACCTCTCTGCATAAAATAAGCCCTGTTTTTCCACCTTCTATCAAATTACAGCATCCCCAAATTATGTTAGGAGAAGCCCTGTCTAAAATGCGAGTTGCTGTATTTCATCAGCTATCAAGAGATGACTCAGGATTATAAATACTGAAATAAAATGAACATCCTGTTCCAGCTTCTTTAACCAAGTTCTCTCCCTCAAATAGCATCAACAAGTGACTCAGTACAATGTCATAACAAACAGTACTTTTGGTACAGCAATGTACTTGGCAAACAGCAAATCTCACAAATACATCACTCACATTTTGCTGTAGTTGCTAACCAAAAGATCTTCATTTTACCTTGAGGGAAAAAAAAAAATGGAAAGACCGTACAAGAAGACAGCAAGTAAAAAATATTGTTCCCATAATAAGTTGGAAAACTATTTATCTGCATTTGGATGAACCAATAAAGGATTTTTATGACTAAATTTAGCTTCAAGTTATGACACTAATGTTATGGTGAGAGTGTACCACTGCAAGCTTCTTACATTTAAGAATCCTAGTAGAACACCCAAATAGCACATTTTGCTGCTGGTAAACCAGGGTTAGGTTTTGCATATTGTATTTGGAATAAAACAAAACCCAAAAACAAATCAACAGAAAACATGACCTACATTGCTACAATATCCAGTTCTGGGTAAATTTCTGGATGAAAAGATGTGCCATTTGGAGAATCCATTCCCATAAAACAAAAATCTCATTTAAAGTAAGTTCCTTCTCACCTGTAGCTAACTCAATAATTATAATTAGCTGTAGCTACATTAATTAGTTATAATCCAGAGATTATGTGGGATAATAACATGCTCTAATAAGGAAAAATGATGTTCTGGTTTTGAACATGTGGGTTTGTGGCAATTTCCTTAGAGGGGAGCATGCCTTCTAAAAACCATGGATTCAAACAAAGAGCAATTTTAATCCTCTATTGTGAGAAGTGAATATGAAAACAGTTCTCAGAAGGAAACCAACTTTGCTCTTCCTTTGGCCACTCTCTTTCAAACATCAGGTAGTTACCCTGAAGCTTGGATTTCCATTGAGTAGTGGGAGCCCTGTGCTGCTCAGCCCAGCAAGGAGAGAAGCCATAGCCCTTTGGGGAGACACTGGGACACCTGCTTTAGTCACACACAGATTAAGACCTGGACAGCCAACAATGTATGGCAAATCATAGACAGAGCCTTCATCTTCTCATCAAGAGCAAAAGCAAGGTGGCAGGGCCGTAACTGGATCAGCAGAGATGAAGGTTTCCTTTCTTGCTGCAGACATTAGTTTGCGCTCACCTTCTCTACAGCCCTTAATAACCTTCATTATGAACCACTCCACTGATCACCTTCAGCTGCCCACTTCCCTATCAGTTCATCTTCTGCATGTTGGAGTTAGCCTAGCTGTATACACAGAATTCAAGGAATACACAAAACCTCCTACTATTCAACACCTCATTTCACCCCAACAAGCAAAAGCAACATCTCCACTGCTCTCCCATTTGACCTGCCAGCTTCCTGCTAGATTTTTCAATATCAGAGTTTCACCACATGAGACAGACTGCACAGCAGTCTCCCTCACAAATTAATCAGGCAGCAGGGCACTGGGTCTTGCCGCAAAACCAACATAAAGTTACTAGCAATAAAACTAAGCACAGATTTTGGGAAGGGTGATACCACGTTTGAAGGTCTTAGTGGATGGAGTTACTTTAGTTATTGTAAATGGTAACCTATTTATTCTATGTGCCAGTAGAAAGCAGAATCCCTCTTTAGCCCCACAGATTCACACTACTTACGTTTTTATACCTGAAATCATGCGGTGGTACTTCAGGCTTTCCCATGGGTAAGCACTTGGCCTTTTAACCTTCTCTTTCTAACTTAAGAAACAAAGTTGTGGTCTTCCAAATAGTTTTATAGTGACTTCATATTTAACTTGCATCCCAGCAGGCCAGAACACTTTTGATCATGTTTAACACACTTACATGGTGCATATGTGAGCATATCAAAGGCAGCATTTGCAGAATGCCTTCTTTAAATCACATAATGTTTTATCTCAAAAGAACTATTTGTTCAAACCCTAACAAACTTCATGCTATGGAATTATCCACATAAACACAACAAAGATACACCAAGAGATTTTAAAATGCTTATTCTACAATGATGCCACTAAAGCTGTTTTCTTAAGCAATTGTAGAAAGGCAGATGCATGGAAACAAATTATTTTTATCTTGTAAAGCTAAACATTATTCTGCTGAAGAGAAAGGCATCCTATTTTTAATGTAGATCTCTTTAGAAAAGGACACAGCTGCTGTTCACTCACTTAACCCACTACTGCCGTTGTCTCCAACAGCCTCTTACTGCAAATTCAGCCTCAGCCTTGGGATGTTCAGATTTAGTTTGGGACCCTTGAATGGGAACCCTCATGAAGTGGGCTTCATGCTGCCAGGGTGTTTAGTACCTGGGATGCCCCTATCTCACGCAAGACTCCCACATCAAATGCAGAGTCCACCTTTTCAGTCAGTTGGAGGTTTCAAGCTGCCCTGAAGTGTGGTATTTGAGGTCCTAAATGATGTTGTCAGCCCTATTTCTGTGCCCTCACCCACTGTCACCCCCCAGAGAGCCCAAGAACGGCGCTCTGCTCAAGAGTCCTGCTTTTAATGAGTTTCTACAACAGTTCCTTCTGTCACTGCAAAGTAAATAAAGAAAAGGATCAAACTGAGATTCATTACAGCAATAATTAAATGCTGACCTTCCAGCAGTTAAGCCAGACATCTAGCCTTCTGAAAGAGCCCGTCCTGCAGGTGCAAGGGACAGCTTTGATGCTTCACCCATTTACAGATGTGCAATTTGCCTCATTTTCTAAATTAGTGCCTCAAAACAAGACCAAAACAACCCAAACCACTCTCATTTTCCATTTGCAGGACTCGGTGCTTTTTCAGAAAGCATAAAACATCTATTTTAGCAGCAGAAGGAAAGCAGATTTCATTTTCCCCTGTACTAATCACTCCTGTCCTTGCATATAGAGATACAAAATAGATGCTAGGTGAAAGGCAAAACTTACCCACTCTAGATTTAATGTCATTGTTTTATAGCGCAGATTAGAAAAGATCCTTTGTAAATAGCTTGAGCTAGCCTGGAGTTAAAACAAGAGACTGACATTCCCATTTCCCAGCAGAGGCACAGTGAGGAAGAAGAACAGCAGGAGACCTGACCCACTGCCTTCTCCATCCTAGCCACATACTGCTTTTACTCCGTGGAGCTTTGGCCACCATATGTACCATGTGAACATCTAAGAACCCTCTAAACATCCAGCAGCAGAGCACTACATGGTTTTCTGGATGGCAAACAGCCACTAGCATGAGCCACAAACCCAGCAGCCACTCACCCCTCCATCACTTCCTTCAAAAACTGATGTAGCAATAGGTATGTCCAAACCCAGCCAGGCAGCCTGGTGTGACAGAATCTGGGGTTGGTATTTGGAAACACAGCAGCCTTGGTTTAAGCAGATAGTTTGTTGTTCATTCAGCTCTTTTGTCCCACATCTTGGTATCTCATAGGCATCGGCTTCACTAGGCACTTACATGGCAAAGCTGTAAAGAAACCAGCTGGTTAATTTAAAACAATGCAGTGCTCACAGCATTCCCCTCTGGGAACTTCTTGAAGCACACAAAAAAAATAAAGTTGTATCACTTTTTCTACCACATCATTAGTTCTATTCCCAAATCTATATCCTGAGGCAGGAAAAAAGTCTCAATACCCTTTCTGCATTTGGCTACAAACTTTGCAGGGACAAAAGGATCTACCACTTTACAAGAAGAAAAGTAACAATAGGATTACAGTCCCAATTACAATCCAAATTGCTCCTGTTCCTGCCAAGAGTACATTTTGTCGGGAAAATAGTTGCAGGCCAGCATTAGCCCAGATCCACCACATGTCAATAGAGAACACTAACATACACCCATACAGGTTTTAGCTGCAGCTTCCTGGTAGGGACAATGACAGGCAGTGCTGAGAAGCTTGTATAGGGCTGACAAGGAACAAGCTTAAGATGGGGCAAGGTTCAAAGCCAATACAGGGCAGGAATGACACAGGCAGGGTGCTGGAAGCCCTTGGAGGTGGCAGGATAACAAACAGCTGAACTGCTGGAGCCACACGAGTTTGGACAAGCCACAAAGCAAGGCTGGGAACAAAGGAAAGCAAAACATCTTATATCAGTCTACTTCAGCTCAAGATATGGGAGCAAGAAGAATTGTAAGGAAGAAAGGGGGCTATTGCTCTGTGGGACCAATGCATATGTAGACATACAGCTAATTTAGAGATCCCGTTTTAGCAGGAACAGGTACTGTTTAGGCAGCTTGAACAGCAAATCCTCCCAAGGCCATGAAGCCAACCAACAAACCCTTATCCTATCCCTGTCCCCAGAAGCTACCCATTATGAGGCTACTCCACAGTCCTCACTCAGTGCTCTGCACCTCATCTCCCAGTGCAAGGCATAACACTGACATTCAAAAGCAACACAGTCCCGCACAGGGCCAACCTGGCAGATGTCAGAGATGCAGAGCTACCACAGCAAGTCTGCAGAGTATTTACAAAGCAGTTTGCTAAAGTTATACAAAGGGAATAATTTGCAACGTAATGGTGTGTTTTCATTTTGAATATCCGATTTCCTGTTCAGCAAATAACCTAAACACTCCCAACCAAATGAAATGTAGACAAGACTTAAAATGTTTGAAGAAAAGCACTCATCCAGAAAATTAAGGTCAACACGGAACAGATGGTACTTCTGAAAAATGTGGCTTCAACATTTATCTTTGTGTAAAATAAAAATCTTTAAGAACCTCCGGCTGTTTGGTGACAGTCCTACTTGAAATACTGAATCTCGCACTCCATGGATAATAAAGAAGCACTAAAAAATTACTTCAAAATACTAAATCTAAATTAAGTTCTCTTGGCTACTGCGCAGTAAGATTTTTGTAGGCATGTAAATACATATCAATAAAAGATAGATTCCAGCGCTTCTGTAACTGCTATAAATATCGCAAGTGCTCTGCCCATTTCCATAAATATGACCCACGACTCCCAAGTGAAAAGCTTTTTCATTTGCAGCAGTCAGGGGAAAAAAACAAAATGATCCTTTCTTCTTTATCAAAGCCTTTTGAAAGGCTGAATTTGAAGCCTAGTGCACAGGGAGCTGTGAACGACTTGTTAGGATGATGCATGAAATGCCTTCTTCCAGCCAAGGTGGATTCGCTCAATGGGATTGCAGGAGAACTGCTGTTATCCTGGAGGGCAGGCAATGTCACATCTACCCGGTGAGGGAAATGGGGGCTTCCAATTTGGGCAGGTCTGCAAATTACTTCAGTAGTACAGAAATGAGCTGGTACAACCAAAAATACTGAGGCAGACCTGTCAGATGCCCCATTAGTAATAACATGTTAGAGACAAATCAGAGTGATATTAAAGAAGTTAGTGTTGGCATAAGTAGCAGTGCAAGTAATCACATGGCAAGGTGAGCAAGAGGCAGGGGAAGGCTCAGCAGAACAGCAGGCTGCCAGCAAGGGTCTCCTCCAGACAGGCAAAAGAGAGGGTAGTGAGGGAAAACACAAAGCTGCACAGCAGGAACCCTTCAAGTTCACCTGAAACAGGAACTAAAAACCCAAACTACACACATCCTGGGCCAGAATGAACCAGATATTTCTGGAGGAAAACACCTGCAGTACCTAAAAATTCAGTTCCAGGGAGATGTATCCTGTGCATCACTGACAGAGCGCCCTGCTGACAGCCAGGCCCTCTGACAGGTTGTTGCTTCAGATTACAGGGTACACACATCACCTGAATCCCTGAAGTTAATTGCCAAGGGGCCACCTCAATGCCTGGGCTGAAGAAATAGCCTGTGATAAGAAGTCTGGACATCCAGCTTGAGACATCAAAGCAGCCACAGCCATAGGAGCTATGGGCTCATACCACCCATGCACATGCAAAAAACCACAAGGTAATTACAGATCTACTACCAGTTTCTGCTTGACAGTCACCAGACATCCAATAGAACAGCCATTATCAATGCACCTCTTTTTTTTTCCAATGTGGCTCCCAGCCATTTGCATCTACCTAGAAAGACCCAGGTTTTTGTAACTCAAGCCTTCAGCCACAACACTAATGAAGTTGCCCAGAAAGCTTCTGCAAATCCCCTTTGCTAAAAAAGCTACAGGAAGCTTATTGCAGCAATTCTCCCAAGTTGACACATCCTTGTTACTGTCTTCATGACACTAACTTACTGAACATTTTGGGTCTCACTTCCTCTAGAAATTACCTCTGATTCCCCACTCTACTGGGGAAAATTTGCTCAGCAAGAACATTTAGACTCACTGTCCTTAGCAATGTGCCCTGTCATCAGTAAAGCACAGACAAAATGAAACTAGATTGCGTGTTCCAGGGAAAAGCTTTCAAGAGTAGATTCTCTACAGGGTTTTCTTGCTTCAAGGCCGTCTCAAATCACATCACAGGCAGTTCTGATAAGCTACAGCACAACAGCAGCTCACTGGAGTCTTACAAATAGTAGAGACTAGATCAAGGTCTCTTTCATTCCTTACCTAGGGCTTTTTAAAACTAAATTAGGCTTTTTCTCTTAAGAGAAGGTTGTGTTGGTTTATTGGTCCTATCACATGGCCAAGCACTGCTGCTGCACATAGAAACATCTATCTGCATCAGGCCTCGACTATTTCTGAAAGTAAAATAAATCATATTAATTTGTTCCTCCAGCACTTGGTGTTTAAAGTTACTTCTTGACGACTTCTGTTCTTGGCATTTAAGCATTTTTCATATTCAGCCCAAGTCTGACAGCACTATTGGTTATCCTTCTCTGCCTCGCTAATAATTTGGTTGATGGCATGCAGGTGGGTTTCTCTTAATTAAAAAACCCATTTGCAAAGTTTGCATTAGGTGATACGAAAAAATAGAGCACTCCACTCAAAGGTTAAATATAAGTGGGCTGCAGAGCTCCATGAAAATATTGCATAATTTAGAGATAAAAATAGCTTTGCTTTATTCAAGCTAGGCTGGATAGGTAGATTTTTATCGCAATCAGCCTAAACCTCATCTCTCCAAGTTGCATGCTCAAGTTGATTACAGAAAATTAAATTTAGTATTAATCAACCTAGAAAGAAGGAAATTACAAAATTAAGCTAATGCATAAATCATGGAAAATAATGGTGCAAACAGCGACAGCAGATCATTTAATGCATCTTCATGCCTGTCCCATGCCGGATTCAATTCCCCCCAGCCTTCCCAACATAAAATTCACTCACGACTCAGGCACCAGAAGGCACCAGTCCAAGCCCTCCAGGGCCCCCCCAGCCTCTCTGTTACAGACCGTGCATCAGCATCCTCCAGCTATCCTGGTTTGGGCTATCCGCAAATCCCTGCCCTGGTGGGAATGAGCAGCAGGACGCAGCAGAAGCACCAGGTCTAACAGATCAGTTGCCAATAGCTGCAGTACCCACCCGGCAGGATGTATTTTTCCCTTTCCTTCAGCAAAAAAATAAAAGCAAGCTTCACCTGCTCAAGCAGGTCCTACACTGCTGGAATGCTGTGCCTGGCTGCGTTGCCATGGTCAGAGCCACAGCTTTTCACCCATGCCTTCAAGAGGCACCAGTAACTGGCACTAGGGTGTAAGGGGCAGCCTTGCCCTACCTGCTGTGGGGCCACACAGAGGCCCAGAGTCCCTGCACCAGGAAATGGCACTACTAGAGCCCAAGCTCCCTGTGAAGCAGCACCAGCATGCAGGTCCCAGGGAAGCAGCAACCTCTCCTGGTCACACCAGCAGGCTCTACAGGGCTGACAGGTCACTTGCATTTTTAGGCACAGAACTGCATCACTTGGCACCTCTGGAAAGAGAACAAACCCAAATACCTATACAGCTATAAAGAATCTGATTTTAGGAATACATATTCTTGAACGTTTCTTGATTTAGGAAGAAAAATCTACACAGTGATTGTAGCTTTTTATGCCAGTTTATCTAACACATAGCAGTGAGTCAGGCCTGCAGAGCAGACACCATCCCATTTAAGCTTCTAGCATTTAGCTCTGAAGGCACATCTACAGCACATGAATTTTCTAAGCTAAAACCTGATGTTTTACCCCTTCCCTAATCTTGCTAAGCAGGAAACATACAAGTCTGAATAGTCTTTATCAGCTGAGGGTGTGGGAGGGCAGTTCTAGATGAAGCTTCTATAACTACATTGCTTTCTTCTTCAAAAAATCCCCCAGCAATTTGGAGGCATTAAACAGATACGTGAAGTTTTTAAGAGTTCCCTCTAGCCACTTCCAGACTTTTTTTCCTAATCTCTTTGAACTCCATCTTCTGTAGTTTAATCCAGGGTTTGTTTAGGATTAAGTTTTTCCAACAAAACACTGTGTTTGCTTATGCACGTTATAAACACACATAAACATCCAACACCGAATAAATTAAAAGTCATAATCCTTATAAAGAGCCACAACAATTTCCAGTTCTCTGGAATCAAGAATAAAGGAATTAGCGGCATGATTAAGGCTGAAGTCAGAAAGCCTGTCTCTGAATGAATTCCCAAAGGGCTTTGCTGAAAACTTCCATCTGGGTTTTCAGGCAATTGCCCCTGTTTTGGTGTTTGTTTGTTTTAATTGAAGCCATGTCCGCATGAGCAGTTCTCCCATTCAGCCGGCTCCAACCTCCCTAATCACACAGATGCAAACAAAAGCACACCAGCGCAGCGGCTGTTAAATCAACCAGGCACACAGCCCTGTGAGGTCTGAGTGTTTCTCCACACCTAAGCAACCGTCTTCCCCCCTTCTACAAAACCGAGCAGGCACTGGGGACACGGAGCAGCACCAGCAGTACTGAAGCACCAGGCAAGCCACTGATGCAGGCAGAGCCCCTCTGTGCAGCACCCAGACCACTGCTCAGACAGAGGACACGAGCCCCTGCCAACAGCCAAACACTGCAGCTCCATCAGCAGCCTCAGCCCACCACCGTGCCTCGCACTCCATCTGCAGCACACAGGGGTTAGGGCCGCTGGAGAATCCTCTCTACCCCTATAGAGTGCTGCAGGCCACCCCAAGAAGGGCAGCCAGCCCACAGGTTCCCTGTGCTCCCCAGCAGCAAGGGCCAGGCTTCCCTTGCCTTCACAGCACTGTTCAGCACCAGAGCATTAGACTCAGACACAGAACCACACAGCTCTGCTGCAACCAGTGATGGAAACTCATTAAACCCAGGACAGGAGTCTCAGCCCTGTCACCTCAGCAACATGCACCAGTGCTGGAGGCAAAGCTCCCACCATCAGCCAATTCTAGGTCAAGAGCTAGTGCTAGCAAAAGCTGCAGGGAGAAAGCAAGGCACCTCCTGTAAAAGAACTCCCAGAGACTGCACTCAGCAGTACAAGAGTTGCTGAGCTCAAGGGTTAAAAATACACAGCATGGCTGAAACGTAAAGTCTATGGACATTTGAGAGAAGCGGGGGGGCAACCTGGCAGCTGAGACCACATGGGCCATGAAGGCAGCCCAGGAAACTTCCCCGAAAACATTCCAAACCCTACTGGTTTTCCTGATTCCTTACAAAGCACTTGGGGAACTGATGATGAAACCCGGCTTGTAGAATAGAAAAGAAGCCTTTGTTCTCAGAGTACAGACATGAGTTGGAGAGGATGACCACAGCACAGCCAGGCCATTAGCAGGACACAAACATTAACATCCAGGAAAAAACACAACATCCCAATGGGCTACAGGAAACAGCAACTCGTCTAAATGTTCCTGTGTCCAGAGACACATGCTCTACCAGAAGACAAGACTCCTCTGCAGTGCTGCTAAGGGTATCACCTGTACAGACTGCACTGATGTGGAACAGAGGTTTCATACATCCTCCAGCAGCTTTGTGCAAACAGCACTAGCGGCAGACACCCTTACTGGAATTTGTGTGATGCTGAAAAACTACACTATTAGAGTGCATAGGACTGCAATCTGCCAGTCACAAGTTAAGGGCAAAGCTAATTAAATGTGTTAGAGAGGCAGATAACATGTAATGCCTTGCTCCAGTACGTGTCAAGTCTTCCAGCAATTTCCCCTTTTCACTGTGGACATAGAAGGCATGACTACAACACATCCAAGATCAGGGCAGTATTTCATGGTACAAGATCAAGGGACATGTGGAAGGCTGCAGCACGCAAACAGGAAAACTCTCCACATACTGTTACAGTCTGCCATCAGTCCTTTAGCTGCAGTGGTGAGATGAGAGCTGTTGTGAGGTGATGAAACCTGGGTGCCTTGTGACTCAAGTGTACAGGGGCTACTGAGCTGCACTGAGGCACTGCACAGTTTATCTGGACATGTGAACACCTTTCAGAGTTGTTTTTTGCCTTTGCCAATCTACAGTGAAACTACCCTAAACTGCAGCCTTACCCTTCGGTATCTAGGGAAGACTCTCTAATGACCTAACCCACTGGGCACTCATGAACTACCTTATAGTGTCAGAGTAGTTCATGACAACTGCTTGTTTACATATTGGAACGTGTGTCTCTGTGAAGCAAGGTGGTTATGATCCAAACAGATGTAAGGCAGGCTCCCAGATTCCTCTGCAAGCTGAGAACTATCTTGAGGCTGATACCTCTGAGGGCAACAACTTTGTCTTTGGTTCACTGGAAGATCAGAAGACCTTGAGAAATTATTATGATTATATTTACTTTAAGTCCATGTGACTTTTCAGGGCACAGATTTCCCCTGCAAAGAAGTAAAAATTTATTAATAGACTGAAATATTTTCACATAGGGAACAGGGAAGCAGGAATGCTACTCACCTGGCAACCATGAAGACCAGCCTCTTGCCTTTTTCCTCCCAACTGCAAATCAATCATTCATTTGGCAGAAAGCTTTTAATCTTATGGCACTTATCAACAGTAATCATCCCACTTTTTATTCAGAATTTATGAACAATATCCTGTTTATTAGCTTAATAAAACCTCAAATGCATAGACCTACAAACATCAGGCACCTTAGCACACACCAACATAGGGATCCACCCTATAGCAACCTTCTTTATGCTGCAGAGAAGTCAAGACCACAAGATTGAGTTCCATGGTAAAGATAACCCAGTGAGTATGAAGTGCCCACCATGCCATCACTTGCTATCTTTACAGCTACTACTGGAAAGCACGGCTCTCACACAATACTTGTATCTCATCCATCTCTGGAACACCTCATACATACTCCACAGGTGTGAAAGCCTCTTGGCTTCCTCATCACAAGCAGATCAAATGTCTTAATGCAATACTGCATAAGAGGTCATCCATGCATTCAGATTATACATTACTTATTCAATAAGTAATCCAAAGTCCCTGAGTTACACATCACCCCCTTACAGCATTTCTCCAGAAGTCACTGTGCACTTTTTCTTTCACCAGCTAACATTGCTCTTCTGTAACAGCACCCATGGGTGATCTCATGAGGCATGCCACCCTCTTGTGTCCAAGAGAAGTTTCACTAGTTCCACCTGAAAGCAGGTATCAGGAGAGCACTTTACTAGACCAGAGGCGAACAGCCCCCAGGTGTTTGAGCAGTCTCTACTAAACCTCCTTTGTGGTTGCTGCTGTTTGCATTTAGAAGAAAGTTCAGTAATTCATACTAAGCAAGGAACTTCTGCCAATTAGAAGCAATTTTCAACCAGTCATCACAATAGAGTACCAAAAGCACAAGTATCAAGTGGAAATAACATGTAAACATATGTGACATAGTAGTAGATTCAATTAACATGAACAACCGCAGAGACAACTCACAATTCAGAAATAGCCTTTGTCATGAAGTCTTTATGGCTTGACAGAAAGGAAAGGTAGATTTGTTTTTGAAACGGTTAGTGCAATTTTTTTATTTGAGAGGTCAGCTATAAGAATTAAACATATGAATCCAGTATGACAACCTCAGCTTCCAAGTTGTTTTTTAACCTGATCTGAAATATGGCACTGGACTTCTATCTAGAGTCAAGGCATTTGTGATCTCAGAATAAAACCACAGCTATTTCCCCCCAGGAGACGGTGGTACTGGGGCTCTCTAAAGGATTATTCGTATTTCTTACAAAACAGATGAAGGAAAGCCTAGCAGCTTAACAGCATCAGAAGTGCAGCTGAGTGCTTGGCCAGTACCTCTGCAATCTGCATATCCATCCATCCATAATTCATTTGGAAAAGGGAATGAAGGAAGGAGAAGGCAGCCTCATTGAAGAGATGGGTAATGCAGCATTTGACAATAGTTCTTTCCTGGAAATTAAGACTCCTACAATGTAGCCTTAGGGTTTTACACAAGGAGTGGCTACAAGCAGCATTTTCCCCCAATACTGTCTAAATTCAGATTCTACTCTCCTGTTATTTCATGCAAAGCAACAATGAATAACCAAGCTTCTACGCAAAAATCACTGTCACTTTCCTTGACAGTGATGGCGTTAATGGAGAATTTTTAAGTAGCATACACCTTCTTGGAACCAGGAGTCATGCTTCAAAACACTCACCATGTCTTCAACTTTTAGCTGAGTTACCCATTCTCCAGTACAGCAGACTGGGCGCTGGCGCCACTCTTTCCTTACTTATTGCTTTTACAAGCTATATTCATTCCAAGGACACCCAATTCACTAGAGCATCTTTGCTCTTTCCCTTAATTTCTCTTTCAATACAAAGAACTCCCATCAACCCTAATGGAAGTCAACATATGCACGTACAGGACATAGACCTTTTAAGGCTATATGGCTGACCAACAGAAACATAAAAATACATACATGTAACTGTAATTTTCTTCCATTTAGCAAAAGGTACCAAGTTTTAATTGAGACACTTCAAGTTGTTACCCTTACTTTCTTAAATTCACCTTCTCCCCCTTCCCCCTTATTGAGTGGGGAAGACTTCACTGTGCTTCCCTAAGCAAAATAAGAAACAGATCACATCAAGTTTGCTCCATAGACCAAAAGGTAAAAAAAAAACCAACAACAAAGGACAAACTGGTTCACAGTTAACTATAAATAAAAGTGCAATAAGTGTTCAAGTAGAGTGTAGAGTTTAAGCAAGCTGTACAACCACATTTGGCATAGTCATCTTTTAAAGGCTCTGCGTGGGTCCCTCCCATTACCAACAGGGAGAAAAGGTTGAACGCTATTAGCTGGTGCTGGATTTACAGGTCCTCGTCCATTGCCTCTCCCACTACCTGCGTAAGAGTGGCCGTGATTATATGTAAATGGAAATCCACTTGATTCAGGTCCAGTTTGTAAACCATTTCCTAAAAAGACAGAAAGAAAGGTTATCAAGAGTTCCACAGACTGAAATCATTGCTTCCTTACATAAATTTAGCAACAGTGAATGCATGGAGTTTGCGGCAACCAGCAAACCCCAAGTAGCAGAAGAAAAAGCCCCTCTGGTACTGCAACAGCTTACCTTTTGCACCCTCCTAAATTACCTCCCCACCATCTCTACCTCCACTCCCAACTGAAGTAAGAAAGGTCAGAGTTGTATGCCAGTTCTTTGCCCAAAAGAGACTGGAGTCTCGTGAACCTAGACTGGTGCTTTCAGAAACATGCACTGGCTTGTAGCTAACACACCAAGATGCTCCAGACAGCAGGGCAGCAGAAATCAAGTAGAAATCAGCAAAAGTAAAGTAGACTGCACAAAGCTCCTTGTGTCATTTGCCACTATCAGGAACACAGACACAGAAAGTTGCCTTGTGAAGTCCAGCCACAGGAGCAACTCAGCACCAAGTTGTCATGAACTTAGCCTTATAAGCATCACTGCTCATGTTTTGCTGGTAGGAAGAGGGACACAGCTGAAAAGGCAGAATGATGACAGGAACCATAGGGAGAGAAGGAGGAAACAAAAGGAAATCACTGCATTTAAAAAACATGCAAGAAGCAGGAATAAACCACCAGAAGTTTCAGAAGATATGCTCAAGTTCAGTAAAGCAGCTGCCCACCACCCAAAGCAGGGGCAGCAAGGACGCATCTACACACTAACTGGGCTGAAAGTGAAAGCCTACTCACCTCCCCCTGAAAAAAAAATGG
Source organism: Forpus xanthops (assembly GCA_032466535.1). Classification (NCBI taxonomy): domain Eukaryota; kingdom Metazoa; phylum Chordata; class Aves; order Psittaciformes; family Psittacidae; genus Forpus; species Forpus xanthops. Next base: position 62,416 of record JASSUY010007980.1, on the reverse strand, counting down.
ACTGAAAGCACTGCTCCCCTTTGTTCAGGATAATTTATTTCCAAGGGAACAGAAAGAGCTTGTTTTTAACAGCAAGTTAAGGAATCAGTTTGCTGTCACCAACAGGGCTTAGCTATACAGCTTCAGCTACTGAGTGGACGTGAATAGCTGTAAGCTGAGAAGGAACCTCAAGTTCTGGAAGCATTTTCTTATTTAAGCTTCAATGCTTAAATAAATTACAAAATAATCCAGTCAGGTCAAACACTGGAATTCAGATTACCAACACTTGTGTTCTGGGGAGCTAAGCTGGCAGGAAAGCCATGGTGACAGACGAGACTGAAGTATTAAAATTAAAGTTTAAAAAAACCCAGAAATTCAAGTACTGCAAAAACACTTTGAAAGCATCAAAACAATTTAGGATCAGTCAAGTCCTTTTACATAATACAGGCACCTTGAACATTCTGGTTTCTTCCTCTTCTGGGGAAGAAATCCTGAAACCACTATCCATTAAATGTTCATGCTTATGTGCTTGCAGGTTCAGGCCCCAGTCTAAGAGACTTTTTAGAGCCTAGTACACTTTTGCCCCAGAGTGGGGAACCCTTAGCAAGATAAATTTCTTTTTATTAAGTGTTTCTCATCCTTTCACTTCCACAAAATGAAAAAACTTACCCAATGGCCCAAAAGTACATGAACTCATATTACTTGATGCAGAACTATTACTCTGTTCACCCTGTGCCTTCAGAGAAAGAAAAGAAAAAAAAGAAATGGATGAGAGAAATTTCACATTTTTACATGAAGGAGATAGCTTTCCTGTGTTCTCATACTGAATCCACATGGAATTTATCTGTTACTAATTATTCACTCCTTTTTATTTATCAAGTCCATTTTTCCAGAAGAGTCACATCTGATCCCAACCTGGAGTGAAACACTCAGAACAAATAGCACTTTATGCCAGAACCCTCAAACAAGTTTAACATACCAGTTTGTTCTGCCCCATGTGTTCAGTGTTGGGCTCGCTGAAGTTTGGCACTTCTGAATATACCATGCAGAACCTGGGGAGAAATTAGGTTGATGAGGTTCTCAACTCTGCAACTCAAAAGTTAACAACTCCCATCACCTAGAAATAACTAATCCAGACCCCACCATTCAGCAAGAATTCATAGGTACTAAAAGGCTCTTTGAACCTTTTATAGGCTTGTGGTAAAGCTGCCACATCTTCCTGATGAGGGTGTTTCAGTCAAGCAGAGGCAAGTACAGAGTTATCTAGGAGATAAAATGGCCTCAACAAAAAGTGATGAAAGGGCTCCATCCACCTCTCTTCCAGCTGCGCAATCTTGGCCAGCACCCACTCACAAGGTCACCTGAGACAGAGACACACAATCTGCTCCCAGACTGTGACTCCATTACATCTCTAGGGAAAGCTTAAATGCTCCCACACACTCCCACATGATGGAGTGCCCCATTAACATAATAGCACAGAAGAATCCAAAACAGGGAATGAAAGCATCCTTTTCCACCCAAGGGGACTATGAAGGAACAGGCCCACCAACTCATTATATGGAAATTATGGCAGAGGGGAAGAAAGATCTGGATCGCTACACAGCTTGGAGTGGTTAAGAAGTGGAGCACTCACGTCCTGCTGAGAGGCACAACCCAGATAAGGACTCGCCTCTCTGCAGCCTGCTGGAGAGTAAGCCAATTGACTTACGCTTCTGAAGCAATGGCTTTATACCAAATAAAATCTAGGTCATCACTTACAAAATCCAGCTGAATATGGGGTACACCTGAACCATCCGACAAGAGAGGTGGCTACCTAAGAGTCCCACTTCCCTGATCACAACAAGGCCTTCCACAGCTCTTTGTGCAACCACAGTAGCACTCATCTGGATAGAAAACTAATAGTTGCTATTTTTTTCCTGTTGTTTGTCAAGTGTGTTACTCATGCCTGCTCTTAATCAGGAGTCACCACCTCAGTTTGTGGGCAGGTTAAAGAAGGTTTAATGAAGCTTGCTTCTGTTTAGATATGATTCACTAGAGTTACCTCTTTCTTCTGTGCACTGCCTGTCTCTCAAGCATGATACACACACACACCAAAATAAAGCAGGTAATCAAGCTGAGGCCTAGGTAAGTAATGCAGATTTAGTCCCTTGTCATTTATACACCTCTTCCCTCTAGGTAAAAAATGGACCTGTGCCAGTGATGGAGGCTGATTTTCCTCAACCTACCTAGTATTCAGAGAGGGTCAGAGCTCATTACCACATGGAAACTTGTACCACAGTTGCCAGTGCTGTACCTATTCATGACCATGTACTAAGAGCCACCATGTCTCATACTTACCATGATGCTTTGGACACACCACCACAAGTATGAACATACAATACTTACTCCCCAATTTTATGCAGCTCCCCTCCTCGTCCTGTATAAAGTGTCAGGCATCCTTTCCACAGAGATGCATATCTGGCCAAAGAAAAGGGAAGCAAAGCAGTCTTAGTGAATGAGAATTACCACTGTTGAAGAAAGTGGAGGCATGCTGTCTTCCATGAGTTAATCAGTACTACATATCAACAGAAATGGATTAAAAAAAAAAAAAACTCAGGGACTCCAACTTCACTGAGCTAGAAGTTGACGGATCCCTGTATTTTACTTCTAGCAAAAGGTACTGGAAGCTCAGATGGCTCCTTTGGTAATTCCAGGAAAGCAGCCAATTATGAGATTGGATGCTCCTTCCTTGGCTGGAGCAATACCTATGACTAGTCCTGCAGAAGAAAGGCATTTTGCCAAAAGGAGTATAGCAGTATCTGTGTCACCAATCAGTGATAACTCTCAGTAAGAGCCAGAAAGAACAACCCTTGTTCACTGTATACACAGATACTGCTACAGAATGATTACGATAAGAAGTGCTTACTTTTTTTAGTATAGGTCCTTACCAGATATATATGTTGGGGTTTTGTAAGGCACAAGTCTGACCATCATATTCCAAGTGAAGTGTAGAAATGCAATGAAATCATTTTTTGATTGCAAAAAACATTCACTTACAAGACAGCATGAGAGCACTACAGTCTTTATAGCAGCACTTGACTTCAAGCACTGGAATTTAAGTGATGCAAAATGTCCTGCATAAATGTTCTTTTGGTGAGAGGCACCATGTATAGGAAGAAAATAATGAAAATACAGAACAGAAACCCAGGGGCAATGCAAGGGAGTTAACAGGAACATGGGTGTCTTCTAGCAAAGGAATAGGGAGCCCCAGCAACTGCACTCTCCAGAGACACAGATAATCTGGACAAGGCACCACTTCCTTACGCTCCAGGTCTATCTCTGGAACATAGATAAAGCAAAGGGCAAGAGGAAGGTTGGTTATCTGCTGAGACTGGGAGCCGTCCAGCTGCACACAGAGCCTCAGAGAGAGGCACCAGGGAGGAGTCAGGCCAGCAGAACAGGACTGCAATGCCAACCCAACGATAACCTTCTCTGTACTTCAGCATGAGCAGTAAAGCATAGTGTCTACAGTTACAGTGCCTATCTTGGGAGTTTTCCATTCAGAAGCAGGACTAATGTGCTTCATAAAGCTACCTTTCACTTTAACGATTCCCTTTATGCTTAACCTTTAATAACCAGCTAGTTGGTCAGTCTTGTGGCCAAGCACAAGGGAATACAGCTCTACCAACTAAGCTAAACATACATTTACTGGGACAAGATCCAGCACATCATGGGACTGATAACCTCTAACACAGTTATTCCACATATGCAAGCATTTGGTTTTGTTTGAGGGAGAGCTGGCTATAAAGCACTAAACTTCAGAACTAACTTCAAATTTAGAAATCTTAACTGCAACAGCTACCTGTAAACGGGTTAATCAGCCAGTGACAAAAATCAGCCACAGTGTCTGCTTTTGCAGAGGAATGCATCTGTAACTTGAAATTCAGCAGAAATAAAAGACATGCTTACATGTGGGGTCTAACTAAGCTTTTCTACTTGTAATAGTGCGCATCTTAAGTCAGATTAGCCTACAGAGCTGGAACTTACCTGCTATTTAAAGGCTCAGCCCTATTTAAGTATAGGATCGTGTTTGGAGAACCCTGCATGGCAGCATGGGGGCATTTTTTTTTGAGTTTCTGCAATTTCACTCACTACACAGTCCTAAGTGAACATGCAATTCATTTAAATGAAGGCATGACTTAGCCACCCACCAGAACAGTGATGTCAGCTCATGAATTAATTCACACAAGCCACCTTCACTTTTCAACAGAAAGGGGTGCAATGACCCTCCCATTTGTTGCACTGAAACACCAGAGCAGCTACAGCAAGCCAGCCACAGAGTAGAGTACAGTGACACTGCTGAACTGTGTCATTGTTAGTTTCAACGTCATCTACACATAGGGCTTTGTGCTGGCCCAAGCTCTGCTTTAGTTCCACCCACAGTGCCTCAACACACCACGTGCTCTCCACGCAAGCAGGCTTCCCCAGAACCACCTCTGCTGAGGAGTCAGTCCCTCTCTTGTAAAAGGACATTAGCATAGTAGGAAGCAGCTGTAGCTTTGGTGGCAAAGGTTATCCAATTTCATGTCAAAACCAAAAATTACACTCAGATAAACAACTTAAGAGCAGCTCAGTTAGCAGCTCCACCGAGTAACCTTTTACCTACTTTTTCACAAAAACAAATTAAGAAGACCTTACACACAGCATAGCTCCACCGTCTCCTGGAGTGCTACAGGCCAAAGGATCAGTGCAATGCATTTTTAAGTGTAACTTAACTGGCATCAAGAACTCAAATTAAAATGACTTAACACTTTGCTATTGACAATTTAAGTGACATGGCAAAGGATTTTCAAGCTGAATCTAGTATACTTTCTCACAACATAAGGTTTTGGTTTGGAGATTTTTTTTTTCAATTAAACTAGCTCTGGAATAAATTAATTGCACCTAACCAAACTAATAATGCTGTTCAATGTAGCCATAGCATAAATGTTTACAGTAAAACTGAAAAGGCTCTCCTCTGCCTGTCATTTCTGATAAACCCACTGCAATGAAAAGCAACTTTTCTGCATGAGACATTAATCACACACTTTTTCCATTAAGGAGCTGACTGCTAGAGTAAAAAATTGGCTGTGAAAATAAAAACATGCTTTTGACCTCCCTGCTTGATTTACAGATGAGGGCTGACTGTTGCATACACCCCCCCCAAAAGAAGTATTTTCCCTGACAGCTTTTTTTTAAAGCCAGACCAGGTCTCCTATTAAACACCACCTCCTCATTAAAAATACAAGCCCCTCCTAGCCATCTACAGACTGTGTGCTCAAGCCAGGCACGTTCTGAGGTGGAAAAGGTGGTGGGATCTCAGCGTGCCACCTGGCTAACAGACAGCCGGGCCAGTGGCGTCCAGCTCTGTCATCCGCACCTCTCAAGAAGCGGCCGAGCTGCTTAGAACCCCGCACCTCCACCTCGGTGACAAAGGACTCCTCGACCCGGCGTGCCCCGGAGCGGAGCGCAGGTAGCGCCCGGCCTGGCTGGGCAGCGGGCCCAGCCCTGTACGCACCCTTTAGTCAGGCGGATGATGTCCCCCGGCTGGATGAGGCCGCCGATCTCGTCCCACACGGAGATGGTGATGCTGCCCGTCTTATCCGCCACTTTGCAGGACCTCACCTCATGCCCATCCTTCGTCTTGGTGACTCGCCCTGCGGGGAGAACGGCGGATCAGGGGAGCCGGGGGCGTAAGGTACGGCTCCTAGCACGGCCTGGCCCCGCCAGCCCCCCCCCGTTCCCCGGGTGACACGCATGGGCGGCCCGGGGGTGGGGCGTGCCGGACGCCACTTACCGATCTCCAGCACAATAAAGATGACATTTAAGTTTTTCAGTCCGGGTTTTATGTCTTTTATAAGGAAATATGTATCGCTCGCCGCGCTCATAATGCGGCCGGCACGGGGGGCAGGGCTGACGGGGCGGGCCGAGCCCGCATCCCGCGGGGGAACAGCAGGAGCAAAGCCGGGCAGGGAGGCACCGGCAACCCTTACAGGGGACGGGGACACGAGCACCGAGGAGCTGCGCGGTAACTGTGCGGGCACGCCCGAGCCCCACGGCTTCCTGTCCGGACCAACACCACCAACACACAACCCAACACCTCCCCGCTCCCGCCGGCACTGAGGAACACATGTGCGCGGCGCTCTCATTTATAGCAACAGGACAGGACCACCCCAGAGGCCGGGTGGGGGGAGGAAGGGATGACGCTGCCGAATGGAACCGTCCGGGGCACGCGGAGCGCCGGGACTGGGGAGAGAGCGAGAGCCGCACGCTGATTGGTCCGCGCGGCGGCCATGTTGTTTTCGTCGGGAAGCTGCCGAGGGAGATGTGGTGTTTCCTGTGGCGAGTGGAGCCAGCTGAGCGGGGAAGGGCCGTGCAGGGGCTGAGGGGAACGTTCCTCCCCGGCAGCCGTGGCTTGACTCACACGTTCACTCACTGAGTTTATTTCTTCCAGGAAACAGCCCAGCAGCAGCTCGAGCGCGGGCAGAGAGGAGGGCTGTTAAGTAGCGACTCGCCTGCTTGCCGCGCCATATTAAGTCCTGGTCGTGACACCGAGAGAGGTCTTCCAGAGATTTCTTGCGAGCCGATTTCTCAAAGGTTCCGGCCTCATTCACTGAAAGTGCACATTTAGGAAGAGGATGTGTCTGGGGTGTCCTCTAAGGGCGTGTTTGTTTTTATTCAGGGGAAGTATGATTCGGGTCTCCACCAAGCAGAAGTGACCATTGCAGGTGCTGAAGGGAGGAGCAAAAGGGCTGTGATACCTCAGGGCTTTGCAGGGTTACACCACAGGCTAATGGTACTGGGTCTAGATGTTCAGTGGATGTAGCAAAAGCTCAGGGTTATGCCGAAGTTTCTTGGGCTGAAAACGTGAGCCAAAGCCCTTTTGAACACTGAAAACACAATCAAAGCACCTTGAACTTCTAACGGGAGCTTTCTGGGGGGACACCTGACCTTGGTTAGAGGCTGGATCAACCGTGAGGGGCAGGCAGCATCTTCAAGGGGAAAGCCAGTAAGATGGTGGACAAGCGCCCTCACCCTTGTGATGTTCTTGGCTGGAAGGTCCTGAGGAAATGGCTCCCTGCCACAGAACAGCCCAAAGACATGCAGGTGAATTACAAATTCAGCTCCTCCCTTAGGAAAGGTAGTAGATCAGCGTATGTGCACTTTGCTTCTCCTTTCCAGAACCAGACTTAGCTAGTTGGGCTTTCACCTTCTATTTCTGTAAGCAGAAACCCATAGATGACAGCAGTTGTGAAATTCTTGGCCATGCATTATGCCACATTGGAGCTTTGGTCCAACAAATGTTGTGCAATGCTTATCTGTAGGCAGTGGAGCAGTGCTGCTGGGTACAATTCAGTGCTTGGAATAAAACGTGCTGTTTGCAGGAATCTGAAAGAAAAGCGACATGAGCCACAGGAGAATTTGCTTAAAGTCCCAAAGAGCTTAATCCCCATCTGCCCTGAGTCATTCAGTTGGTGCAGATGGGAGGAGAGACTCCCTCAGTGGCCTCTTTCTTGACTGGCTCTGTAAATTAAAACTGGTAATGCTAAAAACTTTCAGAGTGCTCAACTGTATGTCAGTGCATGAATGGTTTTAATTTAGTCACTTCAGAAAGAGTTCAAACTCGGCAAAAACAGTGTCCCTGGAAAGGCTGCGCAAAAATTGCTGTACAACTAGCAAAAATTTTCTATACAGATGGAATTTTTTCTGCCTTCCACTCTGCCTTTTGTCTGACACATCTATGTAGAGCCCTTGAGAAAGAATCAATTTGTACGCTGTGTATTCAGCTGCAAGCACAGTAGGACCCTGTCCTGCATCCCTCTAGGAGCTACCAAAACAGGACTGTACCAAAATGTCCAGAACAGGACAGCCAAAGGCCATATACTGCTCTGTTTCAGGAAGCAAAACCCAATGGAAAACCTCCACAAGGGGTCCCAGCTCTTGTGTTCTGACTTACAGGAAGAGAGAAAAAAGGGAGAAGTATAATAGAACAGATCTCATTGGAGATTTGAGGAGAATCCTTCATTTTGTACAAAAAAAAAAAATAATAATTCCTTATGGCAAATGTTGGGTAGAGAGGAAGCCATGAGGGTGGTTAGCTCAAAAGCAGGAGACACTAATGAATGCTTCACCAAAACACACTTGTAGTTATAGGTCACCAGTAAGATAGTTTCAGGCGGACATCTGTCCCGGAAGGTGAGTGTCAGTGCAACACAGGAGCTGGGAAAGGTGCAAAGGACACCAGATGTGTGCTACCAAGCCACCTTGCAGTTCTACTCAGTGTACTTGCAAACAGGCAGGCAAGCTAACTGTGTCAAGGAATGACCACTTCCCTGCAACACATCATGCCCAGGCTGCCTTGTGCTCACCACACAAGCCAGATTTAGCCTGCAGTGGATATCTACAGTGGGGATTCCACTGATGAAATTGAATCTGTTTCCAAGCTCGTTTGCTTGCTGCAGGGTATTTTCCTTCTGTGTGCAGGATGCAGGTGTTTGTAGGCTAAGACTCAAGAGAATGTTTCAGTCCAGAGCAAAATCAGGGTTGAGTTTTAAAAGAGCTCTGCAGTTGCAAGTCTGGCAGAGGTCCCATGCACCTCAACAGGTCTGGGATTTCACCCTCTGGCTGTAATGCAGTTACTCCAACAGAGACATCGGTCCAAACTGCCTTTTTTCTGCTAGTTGCTCAGTATTCAGTCCTGCTGGACTCCCAGAGTAGATCTTCCCACAAGAAATCTGTGAGCAAGAGCTGATGTTTAATATTTTATTGTACACAGAGATTAAAAATGTACAGAGGCCTGCAAACACCATCTTTAACCAAGCCTTACCCCAGGCCATTACCGTACATCTGACAAGCGCCTAAATGAAGCTACAGGTTCTGTCAGCTGGTTTTTAACACTGGTGACACTTCAGCTCCTTGATGGCACTTCACAGATACCACCAGTCCAGCATTAAGGAGACCCCAGAAAAACAATGGTTAGGTTCCTTCAGCATTTCTTGAGCACCCCATGTTCAGCCACTGGGGTCAAGAGTTCCCTCAAGGAAATACGAATACCTCCAGGGGAAGCCACACAGGCTTGAGGGGAACTTCAGCCAGAAGTCAGATGCCTGAAGCAGGAAGGGCTGCTGGGTATCTGACTCCAGGACTTCAGGCAGCTTTTTCTACCACCTACCTAGCTGTTAGCTGAGTAAGCTGACTGAGTACCAGGGCATCACACTGTACCACAAGGGAGAAAACCAAACAACTAAAAATGAGAGAAAAAGCAATTGCAAAGTAACATTCTGAATCTGCAGCATTCTTTCCAGTGGAGCCACCTGTGTGTCCTGCAGCACTAACGTAGCCTTTTCTTCTTGGGCACCACACGTTATAGCCAATGTTTAGGATGACTTACATGAAATCCCTAATGTGGGGCAATTCTAGGCAACTTCCCTGCTCAGCTGTGAATCTGGGCTTGGACCAGAGGAATTTGGACCTACATTTCTTCCTTACAGATTGAGATATAGGAGTTGGTGTGTCCTCATGTTTTCCATTACGGATCCAAAGGACAGCACAGGGACATAAATTGAAGGGAGTGGGAGAGAAGGGTGGCTTTGAGGGTAGATCGTTAGGGGAGATGAGGGGTGGCCGTGAGGGTTGATAGGCAGTCATTAGGAGAGATCATAAGGGGACAGGAGGGGCAGCCACAGGGGAAGATTATGAAAGGAGAGCAGGGGCAGCCACAGGGGGTGAGGGGTGGCCATGAGGTGTAGGGCTGCAGCTATACAGTGTGGGCCGCTATCGGGGGAGATGAGGGGTGTCTGTGAGTGGAGATCCTGAGGGGTAGCCATAAGTGGAGGTCAGTTTGCCCTAGTGATGCGGTTTAGTGGTTGGCTTGGCAGTCCTGGGTAATGGTTGGACTTAGTGATCTTAAAGGTATCTTTCAGCCTAGTTGATTCTGTGATTCTATGACTATGCACAAGAAGTCTCAAAGGTTTGTGAGCTTTAAAACTAAACTCACAGCTACTGTTGTTTGGGTCTCTAACAAGTGCTATGGCAGAAAACAGACCTAACAACTTTGCTCCTTCATGAACGGATCTCTACTTAAAAGGTTTAATAAGTGCAAATGGAGAGATTAGCACTTTCCCACTGTAGCTGTGCCAGAGTAACCCTCAACTGTGATCATGATGACACCAGTCACAGTTGCCTAAACCAGTTCAGTAACTCCTGTTTACCTGGGGAAAATAGATACAAGCTTTACCCCAGCAAAAACATGGAGTGATCCCTTGACCTAGCTCCACTGCCATGGTTGGCTGGCTGATAAGAGGGGCAAATGCTTCAAGTCAGAGGAAGAAGGCAGTTCCAGTGGTGCACAGCGCTGTCTGCACAGACCTGTGCCTTTCCTCCAAGTGAGCTGAGTCACTAGTTTCACACAGATGTGGCTCAGCGCAGGGCAGTCAGCACTAGAGAGTTGTATAAAGTGGCTCAGAAACGCTTAAAATACCGTCAAGGCAAGCCTTTTCCTACTGGTGTTAGCCAGAAGAGGCAACATTTCAAATGCCTTTACAACTGCAATCTTGGTTTTGCTATCCCTGTGGGCTAGCCCTTCAGTTTGTCCCATGACACCCCCATGGCAGCAACATACACCCTTAGAGATGAGGATCTCTAATGCTTTGTACCCCAGGAAGGGTTTTGCTTCTCCAGTGCTTGGAGGAGGTATGCAGACATACCACATCACCCGTCTGCAGGCTGGCTCCACAGAGGCTGATGGGATGGAAGTTCAGTGTTGGTCTTGCATCAGCTAATGCTGACCTTCAAAGAAAAAATAGGGGATTTATGTCCAGGAAGAAGGCTTTGAAAATTTAATTTGGTTTGGATTTATTTTTGTAATGGGGATTTGGGTTTCTTTTCTACATTTTTTTTCTCCTCCTGTGGCAGTGTCTGCTTTTATCCTGAAGGTTCGTTGGTAATCTCAACAGTATAGACTTCTGTCTTTCTCAGATTGTAATAGGTTGTGTTAAAGATGGGAAAGTCTCAATCTTTCCACAGCCAACACTAGGCAGAGAAGCCACGTTCTGTCTGCACTGCCACAGAGCAGGATGAAGATGTGATGACCTTCACCCTGCCCAGAGAAGTCACCACCCCTCCTCCCTGACCTCCCGGCAGTGCTCCACATCTAACCGCAGCATTCCTGTTCGGCAGACGGCATGCCTGCCGTCCTGCGATACCTGGTGGAAAAAGGGGGTGCGGTGCTGGGATGAGTAACTGTGGGAATATTAGCCTTACCCTCCGTGCTGTGCAAACACCATGCTGCTGGTGATGTGGCTTATAGCTGGCAGGCGCGGGCTGCGGAACAAGCTTGTATCTGCAGAAGAGTGTGTAGACACAGTCTCAGTTGTTCAGCTCTGTGTTAACAGTGAAGAAAACAAATCCTAAGTGGACTAAACAAATCTTACTGTGGCAAAGTGCTTCATAAATTAGTAATTCAGCCTCCGGCAGACTAATAGGGAATCAAGCTGTTTACTTCAGAATATGACACATTTTTCTCTCTTGCCTTCTCCCTATGGCACCCAGATAGATTCTGACTTGCAAAGCTTTGTGTCAGTGACTAATGAGTACTTAGCAGTTGCTGCAGATGTCCATAGGCTGCACATTATCACTGCTATTTACAACATCAGGAAAGGACCTAAGTATCATCACCTGGGCCAGAAAGGGTCAGCAGATTAAAAAATGTTCTTTCAGAACATCAAACCTGGCAGTGCAGCGCATTACAAGTGCCACTGGCAACACAAAGAAGTTTTGTGCCATAGCTTTTGCAGTTCCGCTTTCATTTTCTGACCATATATGGTATCAATGTTCCTGTCCAGATGGGATAACAAAGGAAATTGTTCCTTCTGAAAGTCACCGATGTATGTGATATCAAACAGGCACTCTAAGTGGTTCTTTGTGATGAGCACTTCAGGGAAGGTACTGTTTGAAACCAAGTTGGAGTTTGGGATCTTTGTAGGAACCCTTTTACTGCAGTCTATGTTGTTGCCCGTGTTGTGTTAGAGTATGGGAGGGAATGGAAAAATAAATATATGCAGTGAAAGCTTCCTAGGGTTTCCCAGCTCTTGGGTTTATTGAAGGCTGACACCTCAGGAGCACACATTTCTGGACATTCCCGAATAATCCAGGCAGGGCAGTTCAGAATAGGGCAAGCAACACTGCAATTTACTTGGACATAGATGGTGCACTTTGAATTCAGGCACAGCTGAAAGGCATACACTCAGGAGAGGGCTGAGCTGCTCTGGCATAACCGCACACACGGGGACAGAGCCATCCAGCTCCTTGTGAGCCTACAGCAACTGCAGGCACAAAAGCTGTGCAACAGGCTCTCGGGTTACCAGCCTTATGTCACCAGCTGCAGACCAGCTGGGTGATCCTTCCCTCCAGAAGGTTAACCTTTAGAGGCTTATTTAGTTTTCCCTGCAACCTTTAGGAACTCCTCCAAGAAGGCAATGCCAGTGGCATAGTAAAAGGGGATTCTACACAGGCTGTAAAAAAACAGCCACCCCTATCAGATGTCTTAAGTGAATGCTGCTTCACTTTAGGGAAGAGAGCTGTGATTCCTTACTGGCACTGCTGTGAAAATGGTTATCCCAAGGTATCAAATGCCCTCACTGCTTTTTTTTTTAAAGAGGTTTGCCAGTTGGGTGAAATTCTGTTACTGTAAGACTTGTACTACCATGAAATAATTTGTTTCTGTTCTGCTGGGTCTCCCTGATGTATGAAAGCCTATAACAATAGTCAAGTATCAGATACTGTCTTCATGTTGAGGTAAGTCATTCAGTTCCCTTCCTGTTACTTTCCAATATATATATATATAAGAGAGCTAAGAATTCAGTTCTTGTGTGGATCATTTTCTTCCATGTTTTTAACCATGAAGACACTGGTGCTGCCAGGTATACATCTTGCTGTTGAGGTTACATTTAAAGCATTTCTAAGAGTCTCATCTTTGCTGCAGGGTGGTTGTAGATAATATACTTAAGAATTTTTCTGGAAGATGGTACTTAATTATTGGAATCAAGCTTACAACCTAATGTGAATAAAAGGTCTTATATTTCCAGAGGACCAAAAATTCCTCCGTGTTGTTCAGTTTGCTGGTTATGGCTTAATTTCATTAAGTTCTCCAGTCAAGTCAGGCAATACTGAAATCTTAGCAGACAAGAGAATTATTTGGTATTACAGATATTTCAAGTTTCTTATGTAATTTATAAAGAAACAGAAGAGTATCAGTCCAACTGTTTTATTTAAGTCGCCTTCACTATATGTGGATGTTGACCTCCTCCTGATACAATCTGAGGGCTGTGTCTGATGTCTTGAACTCCAGGAGGCAGCCATTGCAGAAAAATACCCTTAGCCTCTGCTCCAAAGGCTAAATAGGATGGCAAGAAAAATCTGAGTGACCCTAGTTTAAATTTGAAACTTCATCTTCTTTTTCTCTCACATCTGTAGAACAAGAAGAAGCACTATGGAGAAAGTAGTGTCAATGGCAACAGTGAAAAAAGGGTGTTAGTAGAGTGGCAGCTACCTGAAGATAACTTGTAAAATGCTCTAGATAATGGCTAACTACCAGAGATTTTGCTGGGCAGATGGCCATGAGCCTAGAGTAGGGTTCTTGACTGTTGATTTACTTCTTATTAGGAAGGATTTAGTGTAATCAAAGTCTTTAATTTGTTGGGCTTGTCTGTACCCTGGAGTTCAGTGTGAAAGATTAAAGCCAGTACATATGTATTAGCAAGATTTTGTTTTACTCCTTCTACGGCAGACTTTTACCTTCTGCTTGCTTCTCTGATTTTCCCTGTACCAAGAAGGGTTTTTTCCAGTAAGTTACGCTACAGGTTTGTTAGACTGCTGTTTCATACACTGTTAAAATAGTGTCAGGTAGACTAGAACAAAATCCTGTAAGAGCAACCCACTGATCTTGCAGTACAGATGAAATGATAGTATTTTATACTTCTCTGTCATTTTCTATTGGGTAGAAATCCAGGAATGTTATCAATGATATATTAACCCATTGAAATGATTCTAAATTACTGTATATTATATTTGGATAACAGATGAGGAGATGCAAAGGAAAGTGGGTACCTTCTCAGTTTGAGACTTGCTAGATTTGGGAGTAAAATCTGTATTTCTGCAGTTGTGTTGCAGTGTCTGCTATTTCTTTCTGAAGGGAGCAAACAGCAAACAAAATGATCTCAGGGCTGTCATATGTAGGAGCAGTACTCCATTTGAATTCCCTGATACAAAGTATTTTTCTGTGTTACCCTCAATGCATTTTACAGGCATGGGTAAAGTCATTCTGCCTCTCTCTCCCACGTGGGCTCACGCACAAACAGCCTGAGAAAGTACTGGGGCCTGCGTGTGTCCATGGAAAGTCTTCCATTTTTTCCAGTTTTCTTACTTCCTATAGGGTCATTAGGAGGCACATCATCTGCTTGTTGTCACTTAGTTATTCGTATGTTACGTCTGAGCTTCAGCTGCTGTGATGCAGAATTGAGAAACATCAACCCCTCAGTAACAGGGGGTTTAGTAACCCTCTAAGTAAGCTAGATCCTGATCATTGTCAGATGCTACATAGAAGAAGATATGTAATGACACACATGAATATTTTTGTACCGGCTTTCCATATACAGGCTAATTTGTATCTTGTGGTAGGTACAAAAAGAGTTTTAAAAACAAAAAGCTGGACTTTAATCAGATGTTAATTTCAGAAGATTGATGGCACCTTTCTGTCTTTGAAAGCCAGCCCTATACCGTAACTATAACGAAACTGCAATATACACATTGTATTAAGAAAACTCATGACATTTGTCAACCTAGCTACCAGGGTGAGATCACGGCTAGTCAATCATGACAGAGCTGATCGCCCCTGCCCTTCCACAATGCGCAAGGACCATCGAGCAATACCAAGACCACCTACCCAAGACTGAGGGGTTTGTTTAGCCTGACAGAAACCCTCACAGCACAGCCCCTACCTGCCCTGGCTGCTCACCCACAGAAAACCCTGCTGAATTCCCAGCACCTGCCTGAATTCCTGCAGTTCCCCTCGGCCTTTTCTGAAGCCTGGAGGGCAGAAGAGCTCCCTCCCTCCTCTGACGGCCTTTCTGCATACCCGTAGCAGTATGGCACCATTTCTCTCCCTGCTGCTTATTTTTCAAGAAATGCATCTCTGCCAACACGACCGGGTTTCTTTTCCAGCCAGATAAGAAGAAATGGCTTTTCCTACTGCAGTGTGCTCACTTCCCTAGAGTTAGGAACCATGACATTTACATACAGTTGCCTCAATAAATATTGCTGTATTTCTGAACAGGAGTATCAGTAAATCCTGAAGAAGATAAAAAACCCAACCAACCAAACAAGCTACCACTGTTGTATTAGCGTATTAGTGATTCCAGGTTTTCTATCCATTTTTTTTTCCTTCCTCCACATACTCTGAATTCAATGGTCACTGCACCAGAGAACACGCATCTTAAATCTGCAGCTCCCCTTAATTAGCAGGTAGCAGAGCAATATGCAATTAGCCATAAGTGTTGTCTGTTTTCAGCCAAGTGATGCACCAGTGGGGGGTGCAGAGAGCTCACATGGAGCCTGTGTCATGCAAGCCACTCCATGCTGGCTCTTCATGGGAGAGTTCTCCAGGTACAGGTTACTAGGTACTTCAGCAGAGAAGTGCAAGACACATCATTTTCATAGCCACCCTCTGAATTCATGGGGTTGATTTGGTGCAGAGGTATCCAATATGCAAATCACAGACCGGGTTAAGGAGTTTATAAATAGCCCCAGGCTTTCTATCGACCATCACCCCCTCATCCCACTAGCAAGACATGTAGCAGTGGCTTGAACTGTTGTTAAAAATGCACCAAGCAACTGAAATCAGCACTTGTGGCTAGTGTTAAACACTTGCTTTCTTTGATGTCAAGACCTAAGAGTAAGAAATACTCATTTTTACCAATACAAGAGTAAAGATATGACAGAGCAGTTTCAAATCAGTGGGAATTTAGTCAAACTACTTCATTTTGTTGAATGGAGTCAACAAGTCAGCACTAGCAGATATATACCCAAGTTCCAGAGTACTTCATAGGGACTACACTTAAGTTATTTCTGCCCTACATTTGCATACATGGACCATGTTCCCCCATTTAATTTTCCATTCCACTGCAGCAACAGTCTCATGTGGTTTCCCAGAACTGGTCACGGCCCAGGAGATGCTTGCTGCTTTGCTGGAAATCTGGGCCATGTAGGAGGATTGAAAACACAGGGCATCCCAGCTGCAGTTCCCCTGGACACTGCCACTGCTCAGGCAGGGGCCTTCTTTGCCTGGCTGACTTGCAAACACAGCTTCAGCATTTTAGAGTCATGATCTTTTTTCACCAAGGAAAATGACTGTCTTTGTCTCTCCCCTGGGGGAAAATGAGGGTTCAAAGTAGCAGAGTTCTCTGTGGGACAAAATCTGTTGTTATCAGCTCTCCTGCCGGGAGCCCAGAGCCACTCAGCTCTGCCCAGAGGAGGTCTGCCACATGTGAAGGCTGCTCTGCATGCACCCTGCCAGTAGTTGATAGGACAGGCATCAGCAGTGACTGGGAAAGTGGAGGAAAAAAAAGCCCAAACCACAATCTGATGTTGGATGCCAGAACACCATCAGTGAAGCTTCCCCGGGCTTCCTTATCAAGACTGATGGTTTTGCATGAATGCTGTCAGACTGCACAGCATTGCAGTCCCACCGGGACTGCCTCCCCCAGCACACAGCTGTACTAATTGACCCAGCTCACACCTGAACCAGCACATTAAAATAATTCTGGTTAATTCTGCTCAGGGAGGTACCACTCATTTGAAGAACAGGTCACTGGACAGCAGGTAGTTACTAGGGCAGGTAATTAAACCAATTTTGACATCCGAATGGCAGTTCTCTTGCCAAGGTGCAGCAGCTCCTGGCAGACAGCCCTCCCAACTCTCCTGCATCTCACCGTTGCCATGGCAGCACAGAGGATATGCACCTTAGTGCTTACGAAGCTCCAAGAAGCATTTCCCATGTGAATCAGGCTGTGCGTTCACAGGCACAGAACTGTTAAACCCTCATGGTATGAAAATTAGCAGTGGCCACAATTACACAAAACTTGAAGAACTGGAAGAGCGCTCATTTCTCTATGCATTTGCTGTCCCTATTTAAGGCTTTACCTCTTCACTTACAAAGCACCCCAATAAGCAGTGTCTGCCATGTGGAGAAACAAGATAAACAGCCATCCATTAACTCTGCCTTTGACAAAGGAGCCTTCTGCCCTTTCCACTCCAGTTACAGTAATTCCTTTAATATTTACCCCCCATGCAGTGTTTATTCTGCAGTCAGAAACGAAATTCATCTGCTGTGCCTGTGCTAGCTACCTCCTGGAGTTGCCAGCAGCAAATGTAAACTCCAGCATGACTTCCTGGATCTATAAAGTCTGTTGCCCTGGATCCTGCTCTGCTGTTTTATTTTTTTAGGATTCCACAGATGCCAAAAGTAATCTTAGTTTACATTAAGTATAGACAGGTCAGAGGCCCTCCACTGAAGCTAAGAGCCCTACTTAGTGAGTAGGACCTACTCACAGGGAAAGGATTACTGGTAGAAATAGGGATTAAAAGACTGAAGCCATCAGCCCCTAAGTCTTTCTTATTTTGCTGTGTCAGGTCTTGACTATGTAAACTGGTCACTGGAGCTGAAAGACTCTCAGGATGACGTTGCCTGGAGATCACAGCCCTACATTCTCCCAAGTTTAGGTTTGGAGCTTTTGAAGTTTTTGCCATTTTGGAGGACACCCAATCCTAATTACAGCAGGAGTGGGTGCTGTCAGAAGCACAGAAAATATCTTCATAGCCAAATACTGCAGAAGTGGCTTGGTGAAGCTGAGCAGTAGGGCCAGGCTCTGGCTCCCAGCAGGGCAGTGTATTAAGGACTGAGGCAGTGACCCTTTCTGGGCTGTCACAGCATCCTGTGCCAGGACTGAGCATGCTCCAGCTGGATGGCATGAGGGCCTTTAAAAGCATGAGGGGTATGAGCTTTTACAAGGTCAGTAACAGGTTTAGAGTGACCCAGAGTGTTAATTGGAGACTTTGGCAGCAGAGGGGAACCCTGCAGTGTTAAGTCATGTCACACAGCCGCTACATTGGGCCAATGATGTGGCTACAGCCAGGGGTGCTGCCCTGTCTCCTGCTTGTTAGCTGTGGCACAGGGAATGAGGGCTTTGACCAGACTGTGGCCTTTGAGACCCAAGAGTGTGACACAAGGTGGTTCTGGTCTCTCTTTCTCTCCAACTAGAAAAATGTCTGTCTTTTGAGGTGCATCTACCACCAGTGAACTCACCAGCCTTCTGTGATGGCTTCAGCTTTGTCACACACTCTGTAGCTGTGCGCATCACAGCACTGATGTCTTTGCAGGATGGGGGCTAGGTCTGGTTAGGACTTCTTCACATATTGACTTGGCACCAGTTTCTCTCTGATCACCCACAACAAATGCACACCTCCTAGAGAGGATGACCAGCAGCCTGGTAAAAAGCACTGTGCTGACAAGAGTAGCAATCTCTGTGGAGTGGGTAGGAGCGATGAGAACATTAACACAGGGACAGAGAGCCTTTTCCTAGCAGCCTCCGGTAACAGCAGCATTTAAAACCCCCACATATGTGCAAGCTGATATTTCAATGCCTTCAGGTTGCTATGGACAACCAGAGATTTCTAAACTGTCTTACACAGCAGAGCCCTATCACATTGTACACAACAACACTGGGCATTTTTATTACCAAGAACTCTTATGTCAGAAAGTGAGAAATATTGTCATAGCTTTACAACTGAAGATACCAAAGTTGTCATGACTTTTAGGTAAAACTGATCCCTTAGGTAAACCACACCCATTTAAATGCTCTAGTACCTGAAATTGCCTCCTCAAACATACAGACCCTTCAGATAACCCACACAGGGCTGAAGCATTCTAATACAGTGCATTCTAACCTCACACAGCTTTAGAAACCTGAATATTTAAGAAAAAAACACCCACAGGTTCTTTCTTTGGACCTATCTCATTAACATAATATGGCATTATTAACGCTGTGCCTCCTGGATGCAGGGAGTACTGTTACCTACATTCAGACAGGGAAAACAAGGTAGACCAAAATGATGTGACCTACCCAACATCATGCAAGAGGTCTGTGGTAGAACTGTGGCAGATGTAGGTCTCTGCAGTCTGCTGACAGCATTGCAGTTTCATCAGGACCAAGACAACTATGAAATCTAGCAGCATTACTCCCATTTTAAGCTGGTGAAAATGCCTGTATAATGTGCAGAGTTACAGAAGCTCACCCACCACAACCTGTTGCCTTCAGTGTACAAATACACTTCCATTTGCTTTAAAATGAAAGCTACAATACAAAGTGATGCAGGATAGTTAATAAAATTGCAGTCTCTGAACCATTCTTTGGCTTGGCACAGAGAAAATGTCACAGAAAAAGATCTAGGAGTAGATTTTGTTTATCCTTCTCCATCTATACTCAATGCATGCCCTCCTCCCTTTGAGCAGATCTGCAAAGCACCACCTAATTTATCTTCCCACCAACACAAACACAGGGAGCACACCTCCATGATTAATGGAGTTTTATACCCTAGGAATTGGTTACATTGCAACAGACAATGAGAAACTTGATTACCACTAATACAGTATTGACACAAATGTCAGTGTTGCAGACAAGCAGTATCATTTTGAATCAAGGATTCCTTTTGTCATTATTTTTGCCTGCTTCTTGCATTTTAAGAAGGTACTGCTTTGTGTATTACCCAAGTACTCCTGGCTAAAATTCTCTGGGGACAGTTTAGTTTTTAGGTAACCCTTCATTAAGTAGGGGGAACAGCTTTAACAAAAAAGGTGCTGTGTGTTCACGTAGCCCTATTACCATTTAAATACACAACAGTCCAGCCAAAAACTCCTGTCAGCTGATGCATTTACCTCAGTGATCTGCTGCTTTATCAAAGTCAAATAGAGCAGGAAGCAGGAACAATGCCATATATTTTTTTGCCTCTGGAGAATTGAACTGATCACATCACTCAAATCTTGTCCAAACCTGGTCAGAAATTAAGCGTGAGAATTGTGTCACTCAGCCAGATGACTGAGTCTGATCTGCAGGTGAGGATCTTTCCTTGCAAAGCACCCACCTCAACATGGGCAGGAGGCTTCAGCTGCTCAAGACTTGTGTTGTCCCAGTCACCCCTTGGGAAGAGGGCTATCCTTCCCAGCTGGGCAAAGGCATAACAGGCTATGTGTCTGATGGGAGCAGGGGCTTGGTGTGGGGCTGAAGGGCTGTGCACTTAAGCACCTTTTGTGGTTCTGGATCTCCTTGACCAGACTGATGATTTTGGGCTGCAGGGCCTCACGTGGGCCTTACGTCTTGCCTCCCTCCCTCCTCTGTCCCTTCCTTTCCATTGTGAGTACCTAGGGGCAACGGCTTCAGCTCTTTCCTCTGTCTGCCTTTTAACGAGTGAATCTCTTTTCTGAAAGTACCTCCGGCCTCTCTGGGCTTTTCCAAGCACTGCATAAACTCTAGATCTCAAATGGCATCCATCTTGGAAGATGTAATGGATCCATGAAGAAACCCAGTTACTGTCACTGAGTGATCATTTCCATATCTTCAAGAAGGAATTAGCTTAGCTTCTGGAGCAAAAATTTCAATAACGACTAGACAAATAGGATAGGAGAAGAAGCAGAGTTTCTGCGGTAGGAAGGGATCTTTTAATGACATCCATGCAACCATTAAAATCCTTAAATTTAAGGATGGAGACTACAAGGATACTATACTGAGCCTTGAAGCCAATCTCGTTTCTATCCAGAAATGAGAGTGAAGGGAGAGAAGAGGAGGAAGGGGAGAGGTGAGCCCTATGGCCAAATGGCAAAGTTCACATACTGCTTTGAACTTGTATACCTATCCATCAGGAAATGAAAGCACAGCCCAGGCAAAAGCAACACAACAAAAATTACCTGGGAAAAACCTGAAGTGGAAATCAGCAAAACCAAAAAACAACCTTAAGAATCATAGACTCATAGAATAGTTAGGGTTGGAAAGGACCTTAAGATCATCTAGTTCCAACCCCCTTGCTCTGGGCAGGGACACCTCCCACTAAATCATGCCACCCAAGGCTATGTCCAACCCAGCCTTGAACACCGCCAGCAATGGAGCATTCACAACTTCCCTGGACAACTCATTCCAGTGCCTCACCACCCTTACAGTAAAGAATTTCTTCCTACTAAAGAAATAAAATATTCCATACTTTTTATTGGTATATTAAAAGCTGGAAGTATTTGTAACCACATGGATGGAGCAAAGTATGAGATAGAAAAGTACTGTGAAGCAGCCAAATAATCTCCTTGTCTCTGTCCTACTGCAGGATGTGATAGGGTGTTATCTGTGTCCTACCTTCTCCTTGGAGCACTGGATCGAGGTACTGTTGGAAGTGGGGTGCGAAAGGAGGATGCATAAGCTCAAACCAATAAATAGAATGGTTAAAAAAAAAGAAGATCACAGGACTGGAGTGTTTTCATTGAAATGGTATTTGTTCTGCTGTTACTAGTTTTCTTACTATACCTGAAAGTTGGGAGTGCCTTAGCTGAAAATCAAGCATGCCAGTAACAGAAAGCTAAGCTGTTTTAACAAGTGAATGAATTGCTTGTGCTGCAGGTATCAACTCCATTAAAACAAGCATCCTCTTTTCTTCTTTAGACATTATTACCTCTGACAAACATGTTACACTTTCTGGTCAGCAGTTACATACAATGGCCATTCCTTTCTTCCTCAAGACCTAGATATATCCTCATAACCCGGTGCTATCCTGGATTTATTACTTAGTGGTGACAGCAAATTTAGAAGCTTCATCAAGTGCAGAAACTTGAGTTGCAAACAAGAACAATTTGATACTACTTTGATACTACTTCAAGCTTGGGAGAAAGTAAATTCTATAAATAAGGAATACAGCCCAGCACACTAGATAGAAAACCAGCTTCTTTTGAGTCTGCCCATTTGCCCTCCACCTGTGGAAAGTCACAGGTAGCTCTGCTCTTCACCACCTCCTAAACATGACATTACAACTCCCACAACAATAAAAGGAAAGCAACATATATTGCTATCCAAATGGTTGGTCATTAGTGCAGTCTATTAAACAACCAGAGACATGAGCTGCAATTACACCAGTGAATATAAAAATTGTATGGAGATGCCATCCATTTCACCCTGCAGGCTATGAAACATGTGACAGCTGTGACAAGGAAAAACATTCCCATCACCGGAGATTTTAAAAACCAAGTTAGACAAACACCTGCCTGGTGAAGTAAAGCCAGTCATGCCCTGGGGCAGAGGGGCAGCCTAGATGACTGAAATGTTACCCAAGCCCAATCTGCTACAGTCATACACATGCAACACTTCACAGTTGCAGTACCGACTGTTCAGAAGTCTGCTGGCAGATGAGATCATGGTTACTACAGTAACCACAGCAATTTTTCCAAGGAATAGAGAGGGATTTTTTTTTCCTCAAACTGTAAGTACACTCAACTCACACACTTAAATACCTGTCTCTGTCAGGCTCTATCAAGTAGCCTTGAAACAAAGATAATAGGCCATGCATGGACAGTGGTGGTACCCCAGTACCTACACCTGATGTTGCAGGGCTGCTACTGAGTTTAGCACAGCTCTCCCAACAGCATTAAAAAAACAAAAACAAACCCTCCAAAACCCATCCACAAATATTCTCCCTCCAGATGCAGTGCTCAGGTTTTAAAAATTGCAAATTAAAACCTAAGTAGCTGAAATAGTTACAGAAAGATAGAACAGTAATAACCATGAGAATTTAGGGTTCTCATTGGTAGGGCAGGAACCAGCTTGGTGTGAGACTGGAAATTGCTGTGCACCCTATAAATGAGAAGCATGGACTGCCCTCTACAGTATGTCATTAGACTGCACTTAGTTGTTCCAAAGTCACTATTATAAAATTCCAAGTTGTATGTTTAGTTTATCCTCACAACCAAACCATTGTATCCAAGTGTGAAAGCCTTATCTGTCACATTTGTCTTTCTTTACTTCAGACATTTCTCCATTGCTTTTTTGTTCACTTTTCCTAACAGACAAATAAAGGTTATTCTTCCTTTAATCTACTAAAATACCCTCATGGTGCTGATAGGAATATTCTCTAGTGCTTCTAATCCTCCAGTCATTATATTCAGGGAGTCATTACTTGGGAAAACTTCTTTTGGATCATCAGACTTGGTCTGGAATTGTACTGATGGAGCCTTCATTCTGTGCAGGTGGATGAACATCAAATACAAGTAAGAGAAAAAGCTTTCTAAACCAGCCCTCTCATATCATTGGGACTTAACACCTCCCATCCCAGTACTAATCAATTGCAGAGACCTGCCTAAGTATATTTCTAATGCCATGTAAATCTGATGTTTTGAATGAATTTATTGATGCCTTGCCATATGCTTTATATCTCATTTTCATTGCCATATGTAAAACCTGGGTTTTTCCCCAAGTCTGTTTCTCAGTGCTGGGCACTTTTAACAGGGCCACAAACTCCTTTTCCCCAGTACATAATTTTCCATCCTGTTACATTTATGTGTCTGCTTGACTTTCTCTGCCAGAGAAAATAACAGCCTTTGGGGGCAGATGTTTCTTATATTTTCTTCATACCTAAAATAATTGTAGCCACTTATTAAAAACCCCACTGACAGTATGATACAATAACCTTTGTGATTTACTTATTTTTCAGTGAGCTTTATAGAGAGCTACTGCCTCTTTTCCAACCTTGTACTGTATAGCCCATCATCAAATGAATCCCTGCACTCTGATGCTTGTAACATACCACAACAAGAAATTGGTCTTTGAATTACATTTGTTCTACCCTTATCTAGTTGATTTACTGGTTCCTCAAATATTTGCTTCCTTATATTATCTTAATTGAAGATTCCTCCTGCCTATATTTTCTTTCACTGCTATTCAACACTTTCCTAACAGCAGTTTCATGCTGTCTTTCCCACTTTCTGTGTACAGCACCGTACCTGTTTTTCAACATCGCTTTAAAAAAATCCAACTGAAAGATTTCAAAGGCATTAAAGCCAGTAGGATTAAGTAGGGGATGCATTTATTCTTTTCCCAAAGGAAGTTCTGCCTTCTGAAGGCACAAGCAGAACATTTAAAGGAGGTACCAGCATCCTTAAGGAACTTCCTCAAAGGCCGTTGCCCTTGTCTTCTGTATGCCTAGTATTTTTCTGATAACTTGGCATGCAAGGTAAAGGACCTATTAGTGGCTGGTTGGTTTGTTGCCTGGCAACATGGCCAAAACCTTACTATTTTCTGGTCTGCTCCTGCTGTTCTAGCTTGGAATAACTCAATCAAAATCCACATTTCACTGGTATAATGGAGGTCAGCATCTGGCCCCACAACCTGCACAAAGCAGTGTTTGATACACCCAAAACTCAAGAAGTTTACCCTTCCTGTGGTATCAAGAAAGTGCTCGAGCTTCCCTCTGTATGGGCTATCATGAACATATTGACTGCTGATGCTGTTGGATAGCCCTCAATGCAGAGTCCTTCACTCTATGCATTGCTAATGAGAGATGAGTAGTAGATACTGTAGTGAATTTATTCCTGTGGCCAGTGAGGTGGGCTGATCCTGGCATTACTCCACATCTGCCAGCACTCTCCCTGTCAGCTTTGGAGGACACTTGTACTTATTTAGAAGAGACTGTTGACATGGAAGCTCTCAGCTGGGTGCAGAGGCTCCTGCAGAGATCAGCTTGGAAAGAGGGAAGTTGTGAATGGTAACAACTGTTTGGAATAAAACAGAAAAGTAACAGGTTCTTGCAGAAAAAAATACCAAACAAAAAAGGCAATTCTTAAATGTATTAGTTAATGTATGTCATGGAGCTGGCAAAACTCAACAGCAAGGATTGAGAACTTTACTTTATGCTCTCCCCTGCCCCATACCAACCTCTTGGATAAAGTGGTATGTAGCAGCAAGGGTTTACTCAAATTAATTGTGAACATTTCTTTGTTTTAACCCCTGAATCAAAGAATGAATCATAGAATGATTTGGATTGGAAGGCATCTTAAAGATCATCTATTTCCAAGCCGCTGCCATGGGCAGGGACACCTTCCACTAGACCAGATTGCTCAAAGCCCCATTCAGCCTGGCTTCTTGGTTTTCAGATATTTGAGCTTCACTTGTTTATTGTTAAATGAGATAATCAAAATGGAGCACCTGATTGTCTCTTCACAATATCACAGAGCGTGGCATGTAACTCCTTGTTACCTTTTAAAGTTTCCCAGGGCTACTAACACTCCTGCAACCCAATTTTGAAGCCTTAAAGAACCCCAAACAAACCAAAACCCCAAAAATCATCCAGTTAGAAGTGAGTTTGGCCCTTGAAAGCAAAGGGAAATTTCAGTTTTTCCTTTCATTTCTTTCCTGCTGTGTGCTGAAACAGAGCGGTATCTTGTCTTTTTTGTTTTTAATTAGATCCAAAGAAGGCAACTAATAATGACCACAAACAGGAAAGCTTTGCTTGAAGTTGCTAATAATATTCTATTACCTTATCTTTAAATTATTTTTCATGGATTATAGATGTTTATAATTATGAATCCCCAGCTTCATTTTATCTAGTACAGCAACAGAATCAAAGTCATCCTGCTCTAAATCTCTCTATTGCAGATCCTCTTTTTAAAGCCCTTGTTCAATGTCCTCCCCCATTTTCATTTTCTTTGCTGCTGCTTATTATACTAAAGCCTGACATCTAAAAATTGAACTGCAGTGTTAGCCATTTTTTTTCAACACAGACCATACCTATTCTTTATGGATGCTGATGCTGTAAGGATAGTTTAGAACAGCAAGCTGCCTGCAGTGAAATGCCTTGCATTCCCATTGTGTTACTGTAAATACCATTATTATGAAGAAATGATTGACTTTGCTTGACGCACTCTTCAGATAGTCTGCAGAGATGTCTGTGGTGCCAGTGTCATTCCCGTGCTTTAATTACAGTTTTAATCATCCATGATCTTTCATTTGTTTGCGTTGTAAGCTAATGTGTTTTTTTTTTCTATCACAAAGCACTGGAATGATGTCTTAGTATTAAGAATTTTTATTATTAAGTAGATTTGCACTTCAGTCCTGCTCACTCTCTCCGCTAGATCCTCAGTTTCCACAGCTGCTCCTAAAACCCCATGAAACATCTAATTTCTTCTGCTTCCCCCCTCTGCATGTAACCAGGACATTTGATGGCTTGTTTAGATTTGGATTGCATCAGCAGAGTCACACCGGAGAGTTAGTACTGGTATATATCTACAGGGCAGTGGAACAATTCAGTACACTCTGCAGCCTGGGTCCCACAGCTCTGGGGACCTCTCAAATCCTTTTCCTTGCTCTGAGGTCAATAATTTACATCAGATATTCTCTTATTTTGCAGCAGACTATATCCTTGTCTCTCAGGTCTTCCAATTCCCACAAGAGGGGAGATAAGAGAGTGAGGAACTCAATCTCCTGTGATATGTCTCTGCGTTTAACACTACTCCTGTACTATCTCTGACAGACAGATACAGGGGAACTTGCTCTGCTCTGCCACCTGGACACTCTGTAGTCATATAAACATGGCACCAGCCCTGAGACAATAACTCCAGATAAGTGGCAAATCATACTGGTTTGGGCACACAAACAGCAGTGCACCTCTTTCATCATACAGTGAGCTCACCTGAGGTTGCAGCAGGGCATTCAAGGCTTGATTGCAAAGGAGCAATGTGTTGCTCAGTTTCTGAGGTCAGTTCAACCCCATCAGAAGCTCTGCCAGTAGCTAATGTACTCTTATCCTGAAATCTTGCACAGCAGGTGGTGTTCCCAGAGGATCCCAGGTGACTGCCTTGCCTTATAGCAGGTAGGAAAGACTAAATCATTAATCAAGGTTATCCTAATATAAGGTTATAACTTTATTTCTAATTCTTAGGCATGCAAAGAGAAACACTGCAGCCTGTTAGCAGCTACCCTCTGTGAAGCAGAAGACCCTGTAGCATCACACTGTATATATTTATAAACCAATGAACTAAGGAATGTCAAAAATAACAGAAAACACTGGTTCTGTAGGATATGCTATATTAGTTTCTCAGAGGGAGATTCACTGAGATGTTTTGACAGAAACTGTCTTTCCTTCAATATAAACACCAGGATGCAACAAACAGATCCCCTGCTAATGCTGACTTATGGGAGCAGGTAGTCAGCTGAAGTTCACTGCAAAGGCATGCTAAAGGAATCTGCAGCAGCTGTAGCCTGATGTTTGTGGGCCAAATATTCAAAGGGCCTATATGCATGTGCCAGCATAAAAACAGGAGGATGATCAGGGGACTGGAGCACCTCCCATATGAAGATAGGATGAGAGAGTTGGGGCTGTTCAGCCTGGAGAAGAGAAAGCATGAAGGAAGCCACTACTGATTTTAGGATGATGATACCAGGGCTGCAGAACCTGACCCATATAGTCTGCTTGGCCACCTCCAAGAAGTACCAGCAAAGTCAGAAAAAATTGTATGTCCACCCAATGTCCTTAACCAGTGTTCTTTGGATGCCTGTGCACACTAGAGAGCCTGCAGGTTGTCTCTAGGAATAAGGAAAGAAATATGACTCAGAAACAAAGAGAGGCTTGCTCAAGCTGTGATGCTGGATTCATCTTTCAAAACCCACTTGTTGTCAGGTGTTTGGGTATCAGTTGCTAGTTCATGTCCACGCCTGGAAATGCAGCAAAATTGTGTTGCTTCCGTAATTTCAACGAGGAGGCATTAGACATGCTCAAAGGTCATTCGACATTATGCTTTTCTGCATAATGTGGGTTTACTTTTCACATCCGCATGTGAGGGTTCTCTATGCTCCAGCGGGTGCAGGGCCGCACTCGGAGCGGCTGCCCTCTCCTGGCAGGCTGGGGATGCAGAGGGAAGCATCCTGCTCGTCGGGAGCCGCCGTCATGCAGAGGCGGTGACCCAAATCCCATTCATACAAATGTTTTCACCGGCTGCAGTATGTGCCAGTTTTCCCATGATGGGTTAATTTTCCTCTACGAACTGTGCCAAAATACTACACTTTCAAATGTATCTAATATGAATATTACAGCAACTGTAACGCACAAAAAGAGGGAAGAGGAAGAAGAGAAGAGCAGCCTCTGAGATAAATGAACTATAATTTTTCCTCCCATCAAGCTTTTTTTGGTCAGTAGCTCTTGTATTTTACATCCAACACCAAACAGAGTATCTATTCCCAGACACAGACATAAGTACACCAAGGCAAATATCCTCACCAGAGATAACTACTCTCACCAGATAGCCACAAGAAAACCCTGGCTTTAAGCTGAAACAGGGGAGATTTAGATGAGACATTAGGAAAAAATTCTTTCCTTTGAGGGTGCTGAGGCACTGGCCCAGGTTACCCAGAGAGAGAAGCTGTGGCTGCCCCATCCCTGGCAGTGCTCAAAGACAGGCTGGACAGGGTTTGGAGCAACCTGGTCTAGTGGAAGGTTTCCCTGCCTATGGCTTTAAGGTTCTTTCCAAACCATTCTATGACCAAACAAGGGCTAAATGTACTGAGCATGTCTTATTCTGTCTGGCATCAGAACGTATAGAACAGGCACCAAAGGAACCTGAGAAAAAGCAGCAGCTGCAGGGTGGATTAAGGTCTTGGTGCCACCAAAACCTGGGTGAGATCATGGCAGTCCTCAGGGACCAGGAGCTGGTCAGGCTTCCTAGTCTCTGCTCTCCTCTGCCACATAGAGAGGCCAAGCTGGCTCGTTTACACTTGCAATGGAAACACAACCCTTTGCTGAAAACAAGGCTGTTCTTCAGCATTCCTTCCTAGTGATAGTAAAGCTGAATCAGATATGACTTACAGGGATGACTACTAGCTTCCTAACAGCCTTGCCATTCCTTTTAAAGGCCACTCAGAACAATCATCTCCTCTTTTTTTGCCTCAGTGGAAGAGTAATTAGCACCTAAACCATCAACCCATATGCTGAATGCTATGGCTGTGACAGCTGCGCATTCATCAGCTCCCATTTCATAGTTCCCATCCCAAAAGATGAAATAATTCTCACTACATGGTCACATTCACATATTATTCTCAGTTCATTCGACTTCACTTGGTTATTAGCAGGGAACAGCCTGCGCTTCTTGACTGATATTAGGGCCAGAGTGGAAAGATCTGATCTAGAGCCACTGCTATGTCTGTCTTCTGCATCACACTCTTTGTTTTCTGCAGAGATTGTGTTTTCATGTTAAATACTGTCTTCCTTTTAATGTTGCTCAGCTAGATTTAGCTCTATGTAAGATGGTTACTGCCTTAAAAACTAATTTTGCAAAAAAGCAAATACTTAGAAGCGATACCTCAGCTTCCTCTTTTCTCCTCAGTGAGACATGAATTAAAAGCCCACGCAGGCATAGGTAAGGGCTAACATCACTTCCTCAATGGGGAGTGGAGGAAATGCTCACCTGAACCCAGCACAGTGCACAGGGTTTTGTGGGGGTGGAGCAGAGCACCGTTCTTGTACCATGGCCTGATGCATTTTCCCCACACCAGCCCAACAGCATCATCATCTTCTCCCTATCTGGTGGCTGACAGCTGAGGAGATGATGACTATAAGCTCCTACTGCTACTGCTGAAGCCACTTAGTGCTGTCCTGGGTGAGAGTCACCACAGGACCTCATTTACCACCTCCCCACAGGGGTCTAGCACAGGGCTACAGGCAGGCAGGTATGTCTGAAGCCACAGCTGCCATTTCCACAGCCTGCCTCTGTTCTTAGCTCCTGCACCTCAGTGAGTGGATTGGACTCAAGTCCCTCAGCCCTCTCCTTCACATAAGACTGTTCACAGCCTTGAGAAACAAGAAACCCATAAAACAATACTAGGCTTTAGACCTTGAATAGGGTTCAGTTGGCTGAAGACAAGCTTCAGAGCCTGCTCCAAAGTCTGTGAAGCTGGTGGTAATGCAAAGGCTCCCTTTGACTTCAGAGGGATGAAGTCCCAAGGGAAGAGAAAGTTGATAGCTGACCTGCTTGCCTCACAGCACAGGCTGAGAAAGGAAGCTATAGCACAAATCTCCTTCGTGCATCAAGTTACAAGAAAGTCCCCTGAGGCTGCAGATGCTACAGAAAACACAAGGTCTGGGTCTCCCAGGGTTGTTTTGCTTTTGGTGAAAGCTGCTGTTAGGGGGAGACTGATGATCTGATTTTGCCCAAGAGATTGTGCTTCAGAGTTACTTTAGCTAACAAATTACAAACTCACACAAAACCTTGCCATTTAAGAGCATCCCCTTGCTAATATATGTCCATTCCCTTTCCTCTATCTCCAGCCACTCCACTGCTGTCATACCCTTCTTTCCAGACTCCTTAGACTTTGGGCTGACAAACACACACCATCTTTTGTTGTTCCCCCTCTGAATATCAGGATATGAAGGACAAAGAACAGCACCAATATGAATATCAAATTATCAACAAACAGGAGCAAAGCCCTTTATTCCCTGGAAAACCCAGGTATAAAACAACAAAATGTGTTTCTTACTCCCTACCCCCACACACCCTCCCAGGCTTTAACAGCATTATTTTGCACTCCCCATCTGAGGAACTAGAGCCTTGGGCACACTGGTGATCAGTACTGTGTTGAGGGCAGAAAAGAGCAAAGCAGTATCACATACCATCAAGGCACTGAGGCTAGGCAAGGCAGGCACTTTTATCCTCCAGACTCTAACAATTACTGAAGTGAAGGGATTTTCCTTCACTGCTGGGGTGAGCTAAGGTGGTACATCCAACCTGTTTTGCTGAGCTGGCTGTGGTAACCTCCTGCCTTACGGTTGTTCCTTCATGCCCTAACACCTTGTTCTGCACAAGTGCTGGGCTGTGCCTCTAAAATACACATAGCAGTGTTAAGAAAAATGGTGTAAATTAACCCATTTCTAAAAAGACTCAACCCACCTCTCATTTCTAAAAAAAAGAAAAACAAAACCAACCACACACAACCCGCACCCATTCATAGGATATTATTCATGACAGCCTAACATCTGTTACTCTGTAAGTAGGAGTTTGAAGAAGGTTGTCAGTCCACAGTTACCCTTTATTAAAATCCCATAGGTCAATATGGGAATAACTACTCTTTATTGAAGAGATAAATTATACATAGCAGCAAAAATTCATCATAAATGAAAAATCAGGGTGGTTTTTTTCCCCTCAGCTTTCACAGTATCTTTTAGCGTACTGTCTGATACACAGTATATGTGGTTTCCATTATAGAAAAAATGGTTTGTTGAGTGTGACAGGCTGTAATTAGACTAATATAAAGCAGGGCAAGTGTAACACTTTGTGTTCGTACTCTGCATCACAATGGGATCTTGGCTGCCTGTTCCTTGTGCCTGCCCTAATAACCATCACTAACAAGAGCAGGTAAAAGCTTTTTCCTTTGCGTATGTTATACCAAGTCAGTCTATGTGTTCCTTAATAAGAAAGTGATATTATATGAGCCATACCAAACATGAATAGACCTAAGAAAAGAGCTTCTGTCTGACACTGTATGTGACCAGTGAATTCCAGAGCATCACAGACCTGGATGTCAGACCTATGTATAGATCAAATTAGTTTTGAAGATGCTCCATCATGAGGCTTCCAGTATTTTTAGCAAATAGCTATAACATGTATTTTCCAGGGTTTGGAATTAAACACAGTTCCATGAGTCTGCAATTGAGTTCAACATTCAACAATGTAAGTTAATTTTCGTTTTACCCAAAGCCTTCTGTTTTACCTAAAAAGCCTTCTGCTTCAGTGCTGAACTGGCTCCAAATCCCTCAAAGTGTTGAAGGCATAGCCAGCTGCCCTATCTGAGGAAGGCCAGGATGCTTGTAGGTGGTGGAGGTTGCAAGTGACTGCTACCAAAGTACCTAGAACAGACTAGTAGAGGAGGGGAATAAGTCAGAGATACTGTATTGGAATAGAAAGGACACTGCTGGATCACAGGAGAGCACATAAGAGAAAAATCCAAAGATTAGTAGACTCAGGAAAGATCTTGACATTGAAACGAAGCATGACCTTGGTCACGCAGGAACACAAAGAGAGGAGAAGTTACAAGGTCACACTGGAGAAAGCTCAGCTTAGTTGTATATTTGCTGGTTTGGAGGGAGATTTTGTGCATACTAGGGTGCGTGAGGGAAAGAGGCTGCAGCAGCCAACACAGGAGACGTTGAACGAGACCTTTAGGTGGAAGGAGAGAAAACAAACACAAGCACAATAGGTGTTATCTGGTGGGGCTTTTCTGATCTCTTCTTAAGAACTGGTGAGAAAGCTGGCAAGGAAGGGACTTTCTGGGCTTCTTGCAGTGGCTATGCTAGTGAATAGCCCCGGTGAAAGAGAGCCACGTGTCACCAGGGTGAGAACTCTTGGAAGGTCATTTCCCATCTCTGCCTTTCTTTGCTTTCCTCTGTGAGCAGCTCCCGTTCAGATACTGCGATAAAGCACATTTCTAATTTGCATTTTCCAAAGCAGGCTGATAGTTTGTTTGCTTTCTTAGAATTCTTTCCTATGACCTTGGCTGGAGAAAGCCCACAAATTACTTCTGTTACTTGACTTGACTGCTCAGAGGAAGCAGAGAGGAGCATTTCAGCAGTTCTCAGCCCATGCACGTCAGTGGCAGCTGCCTGGTGTCTCCCAGGTTTCAGCTCCAAGAACTCAGCCTTTCAAATGAGCCAGTTTGATACAAAAAGTCACAGTATAGATAGGAAGTAGAATGTCATGTGTCTAACTATTGTTCCTCTGCTGCCCTAACAATTAAAAGCAATACTAAACGGTCGGTAGGCTGTCACCCTTCGTGTCCTGTGTGTGTTCTGAAGGGCTGATTTCATGCTCAGGGGGGCACAGGGCACATGAGGAAACAAAGACTCTTATATTATTTCCAAGGCAGTGACTGCTTTCAAAAGCCCTTGCAGCTGTTTGTTACAGCCTGCATCACTGAAAATGTTGTCAAACATTCAAAAGCAAAGATCTGAAAGATGTGCAGAAAATAAAGCCAATCACCAGGGCCGGGATTTTCCAAGGGAAATAAGTGAGACGACCTTTCTGAAGATCCGACCTAAATAACATGGATATTGCTGTCTTGCTGTGACCAAATTAGCTTTTCTGTGATTTAGAATAGATCTGACAATGCCATATGTGATCTGAAATAGCCTCACACAATGCAAGATCTTTCATTCGCTTCCATTAAGAAGGTTTTCTGCCTTATGCAGCCTTACTGCAGGCAAGGCGCAATGCTAATGAGAGAGGGTCTCAGTGAAGGGCTGAGGGTTCAAGCACAGACATCAAACATGAAAAAGCAAAACTGGGTATCATGGACATAATGCTTCATAAGAAGATACACTGGATATATTTTCTGTTGAAAAACCTGCCCTCTTTGTGCAAGGAAATCTAGGTGATTTCATTTCTCTGCAACAAACAACTTCCTTCTTCTAGCGCAAGGAAACTGCGGGATTTTAGGCAAGAGAACATTAACCCCAGAGAGAGGCCACCTCTGAAGTACACCTACGTACACCAGTCACTCATGGCTGCCTCAGAAATGTTGGTTTGCTGCTTGACCTATTTCTGGCTTGAGCAAAGGAGAAGAAAAACAACCCACCATTGATTTTGCAAGTAGTTGCTCTGCAGAACAAACCAGACCAAACCTAGTGTTTGTTTTGCTTCCTGGGGATCTGTCAGAGAGGTCACTTGAGGAGTTGCAGAGATTTAGAATAGAAGATAAGGAGAACTCGTTTTCAGTTCAATAGGTTGATACCTCTTAAAGCTACCCACAAGTTCTCTTTCTACAAGGATTTTGTAGGAAAATAAATCCTATAAAGGCCAAAATCTGTGAATTATGAAGTGGCTTTGATTCCCCAAAGGAGGGGCTTGGAGCAGGTTCTTAAAGACCGATGATAAATGATAACCCTCCATGCAGGCTCCCACTGTGACGCAAGGCTATGAGCATACACGCTCAGCTGTGCTCTCTTACTCTTTTTACAGCCTCTTCCCTTGCCTCAGCTCAGCTAGATTTCATTTCAGAGATGTCCTTCCATGGAAAGCTGCTTTCAGCTAACTAGCTACAGAGAAGCTGTTCCCAAGCCCCTGGACAGACAACTGAGCTGAAATCTGCAGCAGCATTATTTTTCCCTTGCTGTCGGGCTGGAATTATGTGGACGTCTCCTGTCTGCTGAGCTCCTGTGCTGCACCAGCACTGGACGCAGGACTCTGGGGAGACACTGGCACAAATGGGCTCGGGCAGGCAGAGGGGAGCAGGCATCATTTCTGGCAGGCTTCGCTCAAAGGCTCTATCTTTTAGTACTTGGTTTTGTGAAGGGCAGTGGCAGAAAAGCAAAGGCTGGCTGTAAGGTGTAGCTTTCCAGACAGGTGCAGCACTGCTGGGGATTGCATTCATATCAGTTGTAAAGTCATTAGGCTTAGCAAATGGAAACACTTCAGGTCTTGTGCATTAACGGGGCATCACAGCACCGGCTGCAGTCACCTTAGAAAGAAGAAAACAAGTGACATCTGCCCACGCAGAGCACAGTGTAATGGGAAGCAGGAGGCAACACCATGACAACACACAGGAGCTACTTCTTTTTTTTTTTTTCCAGGAAAAGACAAATGCAAGAGCAAGAAGAGGGGTCTTTTCAATGCTGTTCCATCCCTGATAGCAGCTACCTCATAGAGACTAGGGAAGCACGTAGCAGAACTTCCCCAGAATATTTTATCTGAGGATTTGAGGAACTGAAGCCTCGCTCTGAAATGTATGGCAGGGGGCTGGAAATGCCAGTGTGCCCGCACAAGTCCTGTGTTAGGAAGCATGTAAATAAAATACCCTTTGAGACTGATATGAAGTCCTCTGACCACCAGTGGCATGAAATGCAGGACATATCTGATGGGTCCCCTTTACTCCGTGTTGGCTTTCAGTGCTGAGGAGCTCCAAAATGCAAAAAACTTTGTCTTCTGAGACAGATTAGAGAAAATGCTATATTCCAGCATCAATATTAGCGATGTTGATCTGTTCAGGTAATAGCTACGCAGTTAAGCCAGTGGTTAATTCTGAATATGGTCTACACCTCATGAAAAACTGACTACCACACAGCAAAAAACAAGTGTCGCTTAAATATTAAACCACAAAAACCAGAGGCATACAAGCCCACTTCAGCACATGCTTTGCCAATACACATTGGTGGTGTGTGATGAACGCACACTGAGGGTGGCATTTTTTCTCTGCTGGGGCTGGACCCATCACCTGTGTCTCACCCTGTTGATCCCATCCCAGCAGCTAGTCCTAGAGGTGTGCAGTGCTGCTCCACCACCAATCTGACCACATCTTTCAGGAAGCTCTTAGTCACTGGTGGTATCTACTTACTCACTTGCCCTCAGGGGCTTTCCCAGACGAAGTCAGACCGACTTCTCATGTAGATATGTCACACGGGAAAGGAATCCGACTGTATCAGCGGTCTAATTGTGTCATTGCTGGTGTGCAATGTACATGGGAAGCCACTTGAGGAAGTGGTCAATAACCAAGATCGGAAGTGTCTCTGGACTGCTGTTGCCATATGCCCCTTGTGAACCAACCCAATCACCTTGGCACCTGGCTGCATATACTGGGTGCAAACGGGATGAAGGACACTGAAGAGGCACCAGGGTCATTTTGATGGAGGCTTATTTTAGGCTTTGCTGCTTCCTTTTGCTGCCACCATTTCTAGTTTGGTCCACCAGAACTGGATTGTTGAAGAAAATGAACAATTCACAGCAAGGCAGGATATGTATCAGGGGAGACACAGGGGCAAGCAGGTTATACATTTGACGACAGTGGAATGGAGACATCAGAGATAGTGATGGAAAAAAAGGAAACAGCCTCAAGCTGCACCAGGGGAGGTTTAGACTGGAAATTAGGAATAATTTCTTCACCAAAAGGTTGGCCAAGCATCAGAAGAGGTTGCCCAGGGCAGTGACAGAATCACTCTCCCTGGAAGGTTTCAAAAATCATATACATGAGGCCTTCAGTGACATGGTTTAGTGGTGGACTTGGCAGTGCTGGGGAATGGTTGGACTTGAAGATCGTAAAGGTCTTTTCCAACCTAGATGGTTCTATAAGGCCCTGGAAATATCTCTGCACACTAGCCTGCTCCTCCGAGAACACAAGTCAATATTTGCAGAAAATCCCCCTGCTCTACATACATCACAAACACATCATGCTGGTCCTTTTGATGGGCCTTTTCCACCACTTTCCCAAATACCCTTTTGCTTATTGTAGGGTGCAGTCTGAGGCTTATGAGTTATGTGTCTGATGAGGCAGTTGATGCCTGATCCTCTGTTGGATCTTCATGCCACAGTGACCAGCATGACTGGGTTACAACAGGGTGATCCAAATCTCAGTCTGGATGGAGTCACAAGGATCATGAAGACTGCTGCCTCCAGATCACCTTGGGGCCTAGACACCCATGCCAGGCTCAGCACCATACCATGAAGATCACATACCCATGTAGAATCACCACAATCATGACCTATGTGCAGCTCAGACATAAGAGTTCTGCACAGGGTAATAATTCACTTCACAATTACTTGTGTGAAATGAAATTCAGGGGTGCTTGGGGACCCTTCATGACACAGGTGTAGGTCACCCCACATACTACCCCCTTCAAGTCCTAGGCTCTTCTCACACCCCACACCTCCCCATTCCCATGCTCTTGAGCTTCCTGTAGGAACCTCTTCAGTCAACCAAGTCTTTACACAGTGATTAAGACAACCAGTTTCTCAAACTGTGCCAGAGCTGTTGCTAGTGTTCCCGTATAGAGAAGAAAGACCCTAGAGACTCTTTCATGTTTGCATCCTATAGCAAAAGCTTATCTGGGAAGTGATGAGAAAGTTTTTATCAGTTGTTTCCGTGACTGCAGATAGAGCCTTTCCAGCACTGTGGTTGGCGTTGCTCTATTGCTCACAGAGGCTCTAAGGCTATTTTTTTCCCTTGGGAATGAAAATAAATCACTCCAATCAGCTGCTTTTCTTGAGGTGCAACAAGACAAGCTACAGTGGAAATGTTATCACTGGTAACAGATTTAGCCTGGAGGACTGTGTGCTCATTTAAATTTTATCATTTAAGTTTCCTGTGGCACCACGTAAATACAAGGTATGGCCAGCACAAGCAGTTACAAATTGAGTGAGGTTACATTACCTGAAGTTATTTATTTCTGCATTTGACAGCTACTGATGAAGCCCTGCCTCATTGCTCCTCCATGCCCTCTGTGCATTCAGGACACTGGAGTGACTCTGAAGGAAGGAATTGCTTGCAGGAGACATTATCATCTTAATGATTACACTGGTGCCTCTCACTGTCACACCTACCTGCCATCCAAATACCTGTAAGGAATAAAATGTTTACTGTCTTGATAAACTGATTCACACCACTGTCAGTAATATAGCAGTCCCTAAGAGCCCAGAGATGCCATCATTGCACTCCTGCTGTCATGTCACAGCAACTAAGTACCATGCAGCTGCTTGCTCACTTCCCCCACTTTACAGTGGGATAAGGAGGAGACTCAGAAGACATAAAACCCATGGGTCGAGATAAGAACAGTTTAATAACTGAAATAAACTAAAATATAATAATAAGGGTGCATCTGCGTGTGGAAGACAGATATAAAACTCCAGAAAGAAAAATGATGCACAATACAATTGCTCATTACACATTGACCGATGCCCTGCCCAACCAGAGCAGTGATTGCCAGCTCCCAGCCAAATTCTCTGGTTCATATACTGGGCATGATGTGCTGTGGTATGAAATACCACTTCGGCTAGTTTGGGTCAGGAGTCCTGTCTCTGCTCCCTCCCAGCTTCCCATGTCCCTCCTCATGGCAGAGCATGAGAGGCTGAAAAGTCCTTACTCAGGGTAGGTGCTCATGAGCAACAACTAAACAGTCAGTGTGTTATCAGAGTGGATCCAAACCACAGCACTGCACCAGCTACTTGGAAGAAAATTAACTTTATCCCAGCTGAAACCAGGACACTTGCTCACCATGCTAACATTACAATCCTGCAGATGGAGGCTTGATGGAACAGCAAAATGGGAAAGATAAACCCATTATCTTTCCAAACACAAAGTAAAACTATTCTCTCAAAGCTGTGAGTTTGAAGAGGGAACCTGTAAATATTTTCTGTCAACTCCCCCGAATAAATACACCTGCTCAACTGCATAAGTAAAGCAATGGGGGTGCATGTGTGAAGATGTGCAAAAGGCTTTTGCCATTCAAACTTCAAAGCTTGCTCCTGGGGTGCAACACCTATGTACCGGAGGCTTTGAATGCCATGGCAGAGGCTGGCTGGCCAGAGACAGTGCTGCAGGAGGAGATTCTGTTCTCACTCACCCCAGTCCCTGTGCCTGGAACCACTGCCTGTGGGGCAGGCCATTGGCTGGGCTTTGCTGACTATATAGTCTTGAGGCTCGCAGCCTGGCCAAAACTGAACAGATCTAAGCAATGTCCCTAGCAGGTGTCATTCCTCCAGATGCCAAAGCCTTGCTCTCTAAGAATATCACAGCTGCTCAAATAATACATTTTTCCTCCTCTTCCCTTGTCCACAGAAATGATACTTTCCTTAAATAAGCAGCTTTAATCCTGCCTGGCACAAACCAGCTCAGGCCATGCAGTTATATCTTGTTGAACTTACAACAAGCTGAGAGCCAGATCCAGCAAGTAGCAATCAAACAACTTGCCCTGTAAAACATAGCCACCAGATAGCAAAATGAAAGCAGCTGATGCCTTTATACAGACTGGGGACAAGCAAGAACCAAGGAAACAAAGACAACACAGAAGAAATGCCGCTTCTTACCTTGTGGGAGCTTAGAAAGCAAAGCAGGGAGTTGGAGAGGCCAAGAGCTGTCTTTGAAAGGAGAAAGGCTTCAGCACAAAAAGCAAGATGTGCTCAGAAATACAGGGATTTCTTCCCCCTCTCAGAGTAACAAAGGGGCACCTGATCAAGGAAAACCGGAGATCTATTCTAACGCTTTCCAACAGCACCCCATTGGATAAGAGTTCTCCACATCGTGATTTCTTTGCCCACACTCTGTCTTCCCAACTCATTGTGCTGCCTGGTATAGCTGGGTGACATCCAAGGGCTGCTACCCTCTAACAGCACCATTGTGTTCAGGGAGATAATGACACAAGAGGAGGGAGAGGGAGAAGCAGCAACACGAAAGGCTGACTGTCAGAGCCCAGAACAACTTTTCAGGCCTGGCATCTAGGAAAACACTATCTCTGATGTGAAGCAAACTAGATCTAGGAAAAGAAAAGGTACGTAAGCCCTCATCATCAGTCTTAAGAGGCTGGCTTTTAAGAGAAACCAGCTTTTAGGGTCATAGACTCATCTGCCAGATGACACATCTTTTTCAACTCAATCCTTACCACAGGTGGCCTTTTTTTAAACAATTCAGGTAAAATCCAAACCAAACAAAACAGTACACCACCCCCTGTATAAAACAACTGAATCAACCCACACATCCAATCGTGTATGCGTGCATGCAAGAAAAAACACCGCAAATATCAAAAGCTTGTCATTTTGTATCTTCCTTAAAACAAAGGTTCTTTCCTAATCCTATAAACATAAGGAAACAGGGAAATGATGGGTCTTTTTTACAACAAAATAGTCTGTTAATTAATTTGCTAATTTCTGAGAGTCAGAGTGGCTACTGAAGGCAAAGTAGTCTTAACTATCCAATATTCAGAGCATTAACAGCAACAGTAGGGCATCAGGAGCTGTATTAGCTGTGATAGAGTTACTGTGCCTTAGGATCATACCAAATATTTGCTGGAAGTTGCATTTTTATTCATTTCTTTTTAACATTGAACAAAAGACAGCAGTGCAAAAGCAGGAGGAGAAGAAAACAGTCACACTCCCCTCCTCTCCAGGCTGTTCCCACAGCCAGCAGGGAATTGCCATACTCACCCGTGTCCTTATTTAATTCTTCACACTCCTTTGCAGGAGACACCAGGGCTTTCAGACAGGTCTACCAGCAGGTGCACTGGGACTTAGGCCCTCTGTGAAGGAATACAAACACCAGCTAATTAAATCTATTGTTAAAACAATTTGTTTCTTGCTGGGGCCAGTCATCTGAAAGTGTTTAAATGAGGCAGGTTTCATTTCTGAGCGCAGACTGCCATCACCCTCACTTCTGTGGTTTTACATTTAAAGTACAGATCAGCAACAGGGAAATAATAATTAATTAAAAATCCAAGTCCAAAACTCCCTTAGAAAGGGCAGCATTTGGTGGGAAAATCCATGATTTAGCTAGGCAGCATGGACTCCTAGAATAAACAGTGGCAAGGATTTCTGCAGCACATAAATCATAAAGGCTTATTTCCAAGGAACACCTGCCCCCAAGAGGGCACTGTGATATTATATATACTTCGTGGCTTGTGAGCACCCACTGTCCAAGCAGTGGGGCACAGGCATGCCCACCCCTCTGTCCCAGCCCAGGCTGGCAGGCCTGGTCCCCATGCTCTGTGGTGACTGAAGGCAGATCAAAGGGAGCGGCTGGTTTCTGCTTTCAATGTTTTTATTTCCCTTTTAGGGAAATACAAGCAAGAAAGCAACAAAAAGCTCAGTTTTCTGGAAACCAAAGCAACAAATGTAATGCAGAGTCATTGCGTTCTACTTTTGTAAGCCAATCCATATTCACTGGTGCCCAAACCACCCATCCTTTTGTCTCTCCATGTGATACGCCTCAGCTTGCTTTGGCAGTTTTCCTCTCAGGGTCATGGCTAGTTTCTTGCTTGGTTTCTCAG
The DNA here is from genome assembly GCA_032466535.1 of Forpus xanthops. Lineage (NCBI taxonomy): Eukaryota > Metazoa > Chordata > Aves > Psittaciformes > Psittacidae > Forpus > Forpus xanthops. The sequence continues at coordinate 21,562 of JASSUY010007980.1, read as the reverse complement.
CAGTTTCTTCAGATCCCACAAAAGCATGTCCAGTTACATGCTGGATGGAGCACACAGATGGAGTCTACTCAGCAAAACAGACCTCCAAACCTTGTTAGTGCCTCCAGCTTTGTTCCCAAAGCTCCTGCCACCCTCCCTCTTTAATACTTGCATACCCACACCAACTGTCTGGTCCAAGAGCTTCTCCTTCTGCCACTTAGACTTTGTCTTTGCTATCTTCCAAATCTCAGCCTAAACTTTCTCATCTGTCTTGACAGCTTTGAAGCTTCTTAGTTTGCATGTCTAGCCTGTCCTCTCCTTTAATTCCCACCCTGCCAGGCTCTAATAAAGGATTGTCTCTTCCAAGGCCAACCAGACTTGAGGGGAGAAGCCATCTCAACGGTTAGCTGGGCACCTTCAGGAAGAGTTTCAGCACATGACTCTAAAAGCGACTCATTAAATCAGCCTCTGACAACATCCATGCTATTTAAAGGCATTTAAACACCTGCTCCATAGCCGTAACACTTTGCCATCAGCTTTCCAAACCTGTGTAACATAGGCTGTCATATCCTAATTACAGGCCAAGTTCTGCAGCCCTTAATTGGCCACAAATTAATTACAATAGGTGCTAGACAACTAAATCTCTTTCTGAATACATAATGCTTTGCAGTGAGGCTCTCCACAGGCAGGTAACTAAATCAGTGTAAGGAAGGAATTTAAGTATTGCTCATCTGGGATAGTTAACCACAAAACACTTACCTGATTTTCCAACTTAATATGCTTGGATTTGATGGACATAACTTGATGTATTAAGAAAAGCTTTTAACTTCCCAACTTTTATCTTGTCCCTCATTACTACCCAGTTCCATTTCTAGTAATCCAAGAAGCACTTACTGCAGCTTTTGCAGCTCTGCCTTGCTTAAAGCCCCACCTGAAGCCCTCTTCCTCCTGTTTGACAGCCAGCCATGACAAAACACCAGCTGGCTCTGCCTAAGGACATAGGTAACAGGCACACAGATCCAGTAAGCAAGTCAACAGCTGTGGCAGGCATCTAGTCTTTCATCTGTGAAGAGATTTGTTGATGCTGAAGCAACGTGGAAAGCAGAGAAATGTTCCCTGGTCTCAGAAGATGTGCATCATGGAGCCCTTCATATGTTCATACCCACACCTTTCTTACTGGCTGCCCAGTGCCAAGGGGGTATCTCAGCAGGCTTCAGTAGCAACCCTCCCAGGGAAGTCCTCCTACTTCTCAAGCAGCCAACCTGCTGAAGCCTGTTTAGCCTCTTTTGTCTCCTACTCTGCTCTAGTTTATTGCTTTCAGGTTTGAGATTCTTGGCAGGTGTAGCCCAGCAATGTCAGCTGCAAAATCAGGTTTGCAGACCAGCCCATTAGCCCTTTCCATTCTTCGTCTTCTTTGGCACCTACCGAGGCAGTCATGAGCTGCTCCAAGAGGTGGTGGTATGGCCTGTTGCCATATATCCATTCCCTCTGATGGCTTACAAGACATCTTTCACACAGTTTCAATTCTCATCTACATGAAGAAACATTTCTGGCTCACAAGGCATGCCAGTCTCAGGTTTCTTTATGGTGTCTGAACAACTTTGGTTAATCAAATGGAGGTTTCTTTATGATGTCTGAGCAACCTTGGTTAATCAAGTGGACATCCACAGAGTTTTCTCTTTGGTATTCCTCTCATCCTGCTGAACTTCTAAGAGACCTCTTACTAGTCCCACAGCCAGCTTCAATAGCTCATTATGTTTGAACAGAAGACTAAGGGCAAGATTTGATAACAGGCTTCTGAACAACAGGAATGTGAGGTCCTAGATCTCCTTATCTGCCAAAGGGATGAAAAACCCAACATATAGAGTATTTTAAGCAAATGCCAATCCTTACAACATGAAAAGAAAGAGAGCAGCAGCAGCACATTACCAAGCACAGTTTTTGTGACTACCCATGACTTTAGCTTTCTCCATTGCCAAAGCTGCTGTTGCTACCAGTAAGGAGCCACAAGATCGTGGCCAAATTTAGGCTGCAGTTGTATGCACACACGCAGAGCTTTCATCAGGCATTCAGAATCAAGGCTTTGCGACTAGTTTTGTACCTTTGACTTTCCAGGTTCTGTTAACATCAGTGCCTAAAATGGCCTCACAGACAGCTTGATTTTGCAGGAAAGTATCTGGGGCAATGACAGCAATTCAGCTCTTGAGGCAGCTTGGGTTCAGTATGCTTTTCATGGCATCTGCCCCTTTTTTCCAACTGCTCAGATACCACACAGGCCAGTGATCAATTACCTTTGAATAGCTCACTGAACAGTACTTGGCAAATAAGGGGCAAATAACATCGCCAGACAAGTGGTTACCTGCCAATAGTGTTATTTCCTTTACTAGCTATGTCCTGTCCATTGAGTGCCTGTGCCTCCTCACCTTGGCTTGTTGCCTTTGGTACCTGTACCAAGAAAGTGTAGTATGGCTCCATGGGACTACAGGAGAATTCTCATCTGCAGCATTTTCACCAGCCTTCAGTACCTGCAGCATTCAGATGGATGGAAAATAGTGCTACAAGCAGCAGGTTCCTTTTCAGAACAGTGCTCTCAGTTTCATTTCAGTCATTTCAATATGATTGAAAGTAAACCAATCATATTAAAAAGAGTATAATCAGACGCAGGATGAAACATGGGAAGCTGTTGTTTAAAAAGCCTTCGTTACTCATTGTTAGCAAGATCTTGGTAACCAGTATCTGCTGTAAAAAGTGTGGTTGCCCTTCATAATATCTATAATGAGGTAGTCTAGCAAAAATAGTAGCATTAGTTATTTTTACTTCTTGTGCAGCTCTTTGCCCATTCCCACATTCACAGGGTGCTAAGAAATAAGGTCTGGCCATAGGCTGGCCACAGTGTGGGCCACCAAGGAATTACTTGACTGGTTGTGCAAGTTACAGCTCCTGGGAAAAGGTTTCTGCTTGTACAGAAACGGAGGTATTTAATGAAATCTCAAGAGCTCTGTGCCAGTACAGAGGTCATTCTGCACATTGTAACTTACAGCTTCATGGCATAAGGTGTAAATCTGTAGGGGTTTTTTTTTGGCTTCTAGGGTGCCTACATTAAAAGGAGTTGTGTTTTGGCATGCTTGTGCCAGCAGGATTCGCATTATGCTCAACAGTGAGTGAAATCCCTGCCCAGAGGTGTCAGTCTGCCATCAGATCAATGACAGGCACCCTGAGCCTGTGTGGCTGCTCTGTCCTCTCTGTCCCAGCACCAGTGTGTCTCCCACAGCCCTGCCCCAATAGATTGGATCACAACGTGGGGTACTATGAAGGGATTGCAGGGGAGAGAAGTTTCTGAAGCATGCATGCTCTAATGACCCTCTTGTTAGCCCAGTTGTTTGCCATGCTGCATGACAGCTGGTGTCTCAGTCCAGTAATTACACTGATTTAGTTCTGCCTCTTGCTGAGGTTTGGCAAGAGGGCAGCCACCCAAAAGGCACCACACAGGCATGTTTGATGAATGCTGGTGTTCAGAGAGCAGTCTGGTGATTTCCCAGCTATCAACTGCCAGGATTTTCCTGCAAGAGAAGGCCTAATTGTTAGTAAAACCTAATTATTAGTGAAAAAAAAATATATGTCTATGGGATGACACAGAGAAACATCCTGCTTTGTTATATCTCCTGGCTTGTTTGTTCATCTTCTCTGGTAGAAGACAGCTTTGTGCAAGGCTGGAGACCTTCATCTGTGTTAACTTCTCAGCAAGGTTGAGTTATCCTCAGGGAACGCCATGCTATGTAATTGTAATGCACCCAAGACCCAGGCAAGGTTAAATCAGAGCTCATCCTGGTTTTGGTGTGAAGTGATACCCAGCAGAGCTTGGTCTCTGCTAAGCAGTCCAGCCCTGGGCAATGCAGGACTCACCTTGGATGAACTTACTGAGAGAGGTGCATTAGCTTATGCTAAGTTTGGAACAAACAAATTGCTTCTGGGTCATCTGATAGCTCTCTGGTGTCCCTGCATTGCTGAGCAGCATGAATGGTCCTTCAGGACCTGATCAACCCCTGGCAGAGGAACTAACTGCTTGTCAGGTTCATGCACAGCCGCATTGCCAGAGTCAGAAAACATCCCCATAACGAAAACCCTGATGGAGAGCTCTACTAATTTATACCTCTGCAGACCAGCTCCTCCTGCTCGTCTACCAGATTTAACAGACCGCTAATTGCTGCCTGATTTCTAATTGCTGTCATTTATAAGAGCAATGAAACAAGTCAGATCTACAAGCATGGCCTCGATGCAAAAAAGGTACCAGAAAGCTCAACAGCTCAGCATCAGTTTATATGTTGACACTGAGTACCTTATATTGGATATGTTGGTGTGACCGAAATATTTATACTATAAGTACATGAGGTAGAGGGATTGAAAGCAAAAGAGGTATTTTGTGCATATTTATACCTGTAAATGTTGAGCCAGCAGCTAACGAGGCAAGAACTCAGTTTCTCTGAGGTTTAAGCACAGCACAAAAAGCTGAGCTCAGACACTTTTCCTCCTCCTCTGCCTGACAGTGCCCTGCCAAGCTGAAACTTGTCATTCATACTCTTGCTCTTTGTCTCTGGAGCTTTTTGCAGCAGTCCCAGGCCATGCTGTGAGCGGCAGGTCAAGAGCGTGGAGATGTGCAGTGATGATCCCTGCAAAGCCAGCTTGCAGAGATTTAGCCTGGAGCGTACAGGAGGGGGAGTGATTGCCACGATGTTTCCATAGCCAGCAAAGCAACTGTTTTCACTAGATGTTTTCCCCCCTATCTTATTCGAGGCACTGCTCAAACCCCTCAGCCCCCCGGATGCTCCTGCAGCATCGAACTGCGTTGTGATGTTTGTGGGCTTAGAGGAATGCTTAGTGAGTCTGAAACTGCCCTCCTCGTCAAAGCTTGCTGAATACTTCCCAAAAGCAGCAAGCTCCCTCAAGCAGATGAAGTTACCAGCCACATGGGACTCCACTACATTAGTCCTTACCATCACAGTGTGATTTGTAGCCACCAGTTTGGTTTTTGTACTGCAGTGTGGTCAGCACCTCTTCTGATTATGTGATTACTGGGGACTTTGAAGAGGTTCCCCATAAATGAGGATTTTACCTGTAGGCTTTGGAAACATGTCTATAATGTGAACTCCTCTTCCTGTTTTAAAAGATGAGCTGAGCATCAGCCAAGCCCCTTACAGATAGCTACACACACATTTTTATCTCCAGAGCTTGCAATGATGGCATTTTCCAAAGGTGCCCTGGTAATAAGTGGGAAAGGGACTCCTGGTCTTAAGCATTCTCCCTTATAAAAGTGCCCACATTGGTTCAATTATGCTTAGCCATCTTAGAGTTCCCAGCTTGTATGAAAAGTCCAGCTCAGACCTCTGCTGAAGTCACTGTGGTTATGACTCATGGGCTAAACAGAAGTGCCAGAAAATCATGTGTGTGCAGCAAACTGGCTTTCTGCATCTGACCAACTGATTGCTGGGCAGGGGTTGTTTAAGTAACAGTAATTTCTGATCAGGAACTTATGGAATTGGCTTACTGATCCATCTCAGAAGTAAGAAATATGGGTGCCTTTTTTGATGTCCCAAACAGAAAGGGAGCGTTGGCTGGGTCACGTCCTGCACCTCTGCATGCGTGTGGAATTCCTTGCACACAACCTGCATGAAGACATCCGCTCCTTGCCATCAAATAAGGCCTCCGCTTTCTTCAGAGGAGGTAAGTATGGACCAAGGATATTCCTCAGTGGCCAGCATAGAATCATAGAATGGTTTGGGTTGGAAGAGACCTTCGGAAGTCACCTAGTTCAAACACTCCTGCCATGGACAGGACATCTTTGGAAAGACTAGGTTGCTCCAAGTTCCATCCAACCTGGCCTTGAATGTGTCCAGTCAGGGCAACCCTGCACAGGAGCAAAACCTCTACCATGCAACATCCCTGCCTCTTGCCTGGCCTTTTGACAACATGCTCAAAGATACATGCCTGGCAACTGCACTTCCACAGCACATTGAATTCCCACACTTCCAACTGGACTGTAGAGATAGCATCTGAAGTGGGAAAGTGGTTTGGCTTTAACCTGCAACTTCTCCAGCAGCTAACTCAATATGATGATTACATGACTTGTCCTAGGAGTCAGGGCAAAGCACCCCCCAAAGCACATATAGACCTATGTTGTCAGTATTTTGAACTAATTTAATTTCCTCAAGTGACTTCAGAGCACTGACAAGATGGACTCACAGGAAAGATTTCTTCTGTCTTCAGCTGCATCCTATTCCTCTTCAGAAGCAGAATGAAACATATATTCAAAACTCAAAAATAGCATTTAGGTTGGTATTTTGGAAGATGATTGTTTTGTGGTCCTGGGATCCTTTGTACAGCTGTAAAGGGAATGTGGGCTCGACAGGGAGGACAGGATCCTTGAGCAGCTTAAAAAGCCCAGCACAAACCAGAAACAACTGCTTGTGAGAGCCAAGGATGCAGCACTTGAAGGAAGGAGCTGGCGCTGGCCTAGGGTGCAGCATGCAAGAGGTGGGAAGCTTTGGTCTGGAGTGGATGTGGGACCCAGCCCAGCTCCTGCCCCCATGCTTAAACTGACTGTCACTTTTATGGAAATTAGAATTGAATAAAAGCATTTAAAATCTAAACTAGAGAAGCTCTCCAAAGAATCTCTGGTCTCACTTCTTCTCTGTGAATCTCCAAAATACCATTTTGATAAAAATACAGGGAAAGCTATTATAAGGTTGAGAAACTGAAAAGGTGTTTCTCCTGAAAGATGCATTTCAAGTTCCCCATCCACATCACCCTAAATCAGAAAACCTTCCTAGTAGAATACCTCCCTGCACCATCATAATGAAAAAGGAACTATTTACAACCAGCCAAGGTGGTATGCAGAGACAGTAGAAATCACTCTGTTGTACCACTTTGTGCAGTTTGATTTTAATATAACTAATACCTGCAGAAATCTGGTAGAGATACCCAAATGGATTCCTCATCTCTCATGATCCAAAAAGCCCTCTTTTGAAGAGATCAAAAAGGTAAAAGCTCTAAAATATCACCTGTGGGAGTTCTCCCCTGGCATGGGCATGGACATGGACATGCCTGGGACACCCATGAGCTGAGAGCACACACGAGATGCCTCTTAGATGTCACAAAGGCACTGCCATAGATCTTCACCCCATCACAATACCTGGGTGTGCCCTGGAGCCCAAAGGAGCAGCCACTGGATCATGGAGGAGAGTGAAGGTCACCAGCTGCCACACACCCTACATTAAAGCTTTCAAATCCCAGAGCAAAACACCAGCTTTGATTAAGACCATCAAGATCAGACATCATGCCAAAAAATGATGGAGGAGAGAAGATACTTCATGATCTGGGCTACAGGGTGGGTCACACAATTGGGGAAGGCAGCTTCTCCAAGGTGAAGGCGGCCACCTCCATCAAATACAAGGGGCCTTTAGCCATCAAGGTGGTGGACCAGCAACGAGCACCCCACACCTTTGTGTACAAGTTTCTGCCTCGAGAGCTCAATATCCTGCGCAAGATCCGGCACCCCAACATCGTGCGTGTCTTGGAGCTCATTGAGGTCTGCAATGGGAAGCTCTACATAGTGATGGAGGCAGCAGCCACTGACCTGTTGAAGCTGGTGCAGGAGCTAGGGAAGCTGCCCTGTGTTCCTAAGGCCCGGGACATCTTTGCACAGGTTGTGGGTGCTGTGCGCTACCTACATGACCGCAACTTGGTGCACCGGGACCTCAAGTGTGAGAATGTGCTGCTCATGGCTGATGGCCACCGGGCCAAACTCAGTGACTTTGGTTTCAGCAAGGAGACTGGCAGCTATCCAGACCTGAGTACCACGTTCTGTGGGTCAGCAGCCTACAGTTCCCCGGAGGTGCTGATGGGCATCCCCTACGACGCCAAGAAGTATGACATGTGGAGCCTGGGGGTGATGCTCTACGTGATGGTGACGGGCTGCATGCCCTTTGGCAATACCCACGTCTGCAATATACCCCAGCAGCAGAAGAAAGGAGTGCTGTACCCTGAGGGGCTGCCCCCACTGCCAGAGCCCTGCCAAGCCCTCATCACTCAACTGCTCCAGTACAGCCCAGCATCCCGGCCCAGTGTGGGGCAGGTGGCCAAGAACAGCTGGTTGAAGGGGGACATCTGAATGGGGAAGCTCTCCCCAAAAACTGGGGAGAGAAGTAACATGTTGGTGTAATCAGTTCTGTGGTAGAAAAGCTTTCTGTGGTTTATTGATCATCTTAAGCCCTGGGGGTGCCTCTATGTGGAACTGACTGAACTTCAAGAACCGCCAAGACCGTGTGCTTCCAGAAGGTGGTCAGATCCTTCCACAGAGGAGACGTGAGCCTGCTGTGTGTTGGGTTTCGAGATACAGTGACCACGCTGAACTAGCAGTAAGAGCAAAGTGTGGGGCTGCTTACACCAGCCGAACTGGGGGGGGGGACACCTGAACCCTTTGCCAGATAGGTTAGGGCTGTCTGATGGAGCCAGCATGGCCAGGGCAGGGTGGTGAGATGCAACGTGCAGCATAAGTCCTTTACGTTGCTTGCTCCCTAGTACACGTAATGAGCACTGAAACTCCCATGCAGCTCCCCTCTCTGCTGCTTCTCACCCTCCACTGTGGTATACACAGGGTCCTGACCTGCACTGCAGGAGGAAAGCTGTTCTCACATGGGTCTTGGCTTGTCCTCAACCATGCTTGCCACCACATTGTATTTGGGTGGTGGGAGGGGAGACTAGTGATCCTGCAAATCACTGCTGCAGAGAAAGTCTGACAGATTTTGTATGCCAGTGATATCTGTAGCCTAAATTCATAGCAGGGTCTTTGCAGGCAACTGGACAGCATTACCAAGCCAAACATGTGGGTTTGAGATCCACACCTTAACTGCATCTTTCAGATATTGATTCTTACCAACATTTGAAATCTCTGCCAAAAGATATCTGATGAGAAAGAAATGCCACTGGCCACGGAGAACCTGAAATGGGAAAGGGGTAAAGATATAAAGGATAACGGCTTTGCTAACACCCACTGTCCAGCTTCAACATAGACATTACCAGTGACCCTGGGTGCAATCCCCAAAATCTACTACAGATCCCCGCAGGTAAGTGCTATTTTCAAGGGGTTAATTAAAGGTAGGGGCTGGCATCTGACATGAGGTATTTCAAACCCCATTTAGTCAAATCTCTGATCCAGCTCCCACTGCAGCTGAAGTGAGGAGAGCTCCTGCTGGGTGGTCCATCAGCCTCCACCGTGTTGCTGGTGCCACGTGAGGTAACACAAGGCGGCCCTGGCAGCAGCTCCAGTGGCCGGGCTCGGTCTTACATGAACACACCAGCGCACATGGAAGAGAAGGAAACACCTTTGGCAAAGCAAACATTCTGGGTCTATTAAAAGCAGCAGTCTAAGTAGAACAAGATGTGGCAGCAGAGACTGCCCCAGACTTTCCAGTATGCAGGCTACAGTGAATTTTACCACCTCCAGAATGAAGATTTATTTTGTTCTCCCCCTTGCAGCTGCAAAATAGGAATTTATAGCAGCAGCAAAGTCCAAAGTAGAAGAAATAAGGGATAGGAAGAGTGTCTTGAGGCAATTTGTGACTGGGGAAATAGGCTTGGGAGGGATCAGGAGGATTCTGGGGATGGAGAAGTAGAAGAGAATTCATAAGGATGTGGGAAGCGAGGAGGCGGATTTCAGGGCAGTGACATTTTCAGTAAGGCTCAACTCCCCTTTTCCTACTCGCCTTCCAACCATCCCATCGGCCTCATCCCAGAGCCACCACCTTCAATTGGGAGAGCTCCCTTATCCATACCCCAGGACTTCCAGGTAGCTTCTCACCTCCATGCCGTGCTTCACTCCAGCCCTTGCTTACCTCCAAGTACCTCCCCACAGCCTGGGAAGCAGAAACCTGGTGCCAGTCCTGGTGCTACTGTATTGTCTCTTATTTCGGTTTCTGTTGATTTTCTGTTGTTAGAAACAAAGCTATTATAAAATGAATCGCTCTAAACCCCAGACCCTATTAATCTCCCCTCAGCACCATGTTCTCCTAAACTATTGCATCAGCTGAGAGGACATTAGTAGGGATAGATGACTAATGCTTTGCGAGGATGTACCCCCTTAAGTGGCTTGGGAAAGCAGCTGGGGTTCAAGTAGGAAGTGATTTGAATGAGCCACAGGAGGCTCGTAAGGCTGCCCTGCAGCCCTTGCCTTCTCCATGCAGATGGTAATCGCACAGGGCCCAGCACTAATGACCTCAGAGCAAACCCGAGACTGTGAAAATAACCCATTACAAATCTAATTATGCAGATTAAAAATTAAAGTCACAATTAAAAACTCTGAACCAATTCTTATCTAATTTGCACCGATGGGAAATCAGTGTTGGAGGAGAGCAGAAACAAAGCGGGTGAGAGCAGGCTGGCAAGAAGGCTCCTCAGCCATGCCCCAGCAGCAGGGTTAGGGGCATGCTCTGCATCCCTCCCCTCCTCTCTCTGCACTGGAGGCACTTGCTGTGTGTGCTAAGCCTGCCACTTCCCTAGGCTCATTTCCTTATCAGGAGGGTGGAAATGCTTCTAAACCTTCCTGGAGGTGCACAGTCAACGGATGTGCCCCTTCCCTGTTGCTGGCAAATGGGCCCTACTATCCCAGCCATGAATTACAGCACCCTGTGTTTATGGGAGAGCCCTTAAACTGTGCACCCATGGGAGGCATAAACAGACACAGTGTGTTATCAGTAACAGCCCCACTGGCATAGCTCTGCAATGTGACTGCCCTCCTTAGACTGTTCATAACATACTGGTGTGGTGGTGATCTGGAAATGAAAGATCCTAATCCCAGCACCAAATAAATAACTTTCACTGGGGGAGCTGGTCACCATGCAAGATACACAGTAAGTATATTTTATATTTATATTTTATTTAATCCTTCTTCAAGGATAAGAAGGAGAACATTCAGAGACCGTACAAGGCAGCTTTGTGGTACACCACCATCTAGCTCCTGTTAGCTTACTGCATGGTCTGAGCATGACCCTGTCCACAGCCCTCTTGTCATGCCCTATGTCACCAGGCAGGCTCACTGGAAAGTCTTCCAGATTTTTTAAATCAGAGGGACTCTCATAAGGGTATTCACCAGAATGCAGTGTTTAGTATTTTCTCAGGATATTTTCTAAGCATCTTGAATCAATTTTATTTCTTTAATCTGAGAAAATCATTACAAACTTCAAAGACATCTTCCAGACTTTTAGTATAGCTTTCCTCCCACTGTTCTTTTGTCCAAATTCAGCATCATCTTGCCTGAAATACAGTATTTATTTCAGGCAAATTAAAGATGGGACATAATTCACTGCACATTGACATCAGCTCCCTCTTCAGCTGAGCAGAATTTGCTTTTAAGATGTTAGGTCACAACTGATGTGTCTGATAAGTTTTAGGACTCAGCTATTTAGAAGTGTACATGTTACCAAACTCTGGAGATAAGTCTATTCATGAATCATGGGAAAACATGGCTGGGTAATCAAACACCTCATGTATCTCTGCATTAAGTCTCAAGCTGGTGCTCTCAGGGCTGTACTTTCCTGCCTAAAGCGAAGCAGGGCTGCTCAGCCTGCAGCTAATGACCTGCTTCAATTACCCTTGGCCGAGCCAGCGCAGGCAGGTTGGTTGAGGTGCACACCCGGGTGACCTGATCACTGGGAAGGCAAAGCTTTCAACAGGCCATTTAGCAAATAAACAGACCTCACTCTGCTTAAATACATTAACCTTACCGTAACTGCAGTCACCAGTGCTGGCAGCCTTTTATCCTGCCACCTATCATCCTCCTTTCTCTTTTCAGACCCCACACTGCGGGACTCCATGCTTTTGTGTGCATCTCAGCCTTTCTTCAGTTTAAGATCTCCTCCTCTTCTCTTTTTATAGTCCATCGCTCTGCAGGTCTCTACAGTTACTTGTCTGTTGGAAAAGATAGGGAGGGAGAAAGGGGGCAAGCGTATTCCTGTCCTGAGCCACTTGCTTATATCAAGCACAATTAAGCTAATGAGAGGTTCTCAGGATCCAAAGGCTCTTTGTGCACATCATTTTCCTGGTAGACAAGAGGATTTCTATGAAGAATATTTTCATTTTCATAGCAGCCAGCAAACATTATTCCTCACACTAGCACCAAGCAGTAAACGTTATTCTCCCCCTGTTACAGTGAACCAACTAAGTAAGTAGCTTACATCAAGCTAAGAGGATTTCATTTTACATTACAGTTCAAAACTTCCCTAGCCTCCAGTCTTCTGGTCAGATCATGACTCTATCCTGAAGTGATAATAAATTCAACAATATTTGATGGCACGGAAAGACATGTGAATTCCCTCTCCCAAAACTGCTTCCAAATCAATCTGATCTTACCTCATAAATGAATGGAAGGAAATGTACTACAAAAAAAAAACAGATGGATGACACTTCTTTTCCATGCTCTGAATAAGGGATCCAGATTTCTTCACTGCATTTAACACTACATTTTGGTTATTACTGACTTCTCTTATAGGTGACAACAGCATAAGCACTGAAAAAGACAGAGCACAGGGGTGTACGTGGTTGTTAGGTGCTTCTCTTTGAAGAGCTGTACAGCAATAGTTGAGGTGTCTGTTCTCCTTCCTGCCTTCTCACGTTATTAGCAGCCACAGCAGCAGCCAGCAGATTCCTTGAAAGACATAAGTGGTGTTATTTCTTTCTCTCAGCTGACAGATGTTCATTGTGTTCAGGTAGCACCTAAATGTCACAGGAACCCTATTGGGAAGGGTCCTGTGTACAGACATTGTTACTGATCTCACCTCTTAAATGAGAGATCCCTTGGGAACAGGAGAGGACTTTCTCTTGGATCATGCCATCTGTAGGTGGCCTCACAAAGAACAGGCAGGAAGACACTATGGAGATCTGGTTTGCCTCATTACTTACCTAGCATCAGAGAAACATTCCTGGCCAGCAGAGCTCACAGTCTGCTTTACAGTACACATGACTCCAGCTAAAAGAAAATAGGGAACTAATTAAATGCCTCTTAGCAAACCAATTTAACACCAATAATGAGACAAGGTCAATAGCGACATCATCAGAGTCCACATGGTAGCTGACAGATTCACAGATCACCTTGCACCCTCATAGGAGTGTATTTACAAAGGGTCTGGATCCCACCAGGTGCTGAGCTCTCAAGGCTTACTAAATGGTTTTAAAATAAATAGTAGCTGAGGGAACTGAGCACATCCAGACATGCCCTTCAGAAATCCCTGACCACTCCTTCTCCATATGGTCACTCTGCTTATTTCTCCATGTACTGTGTTGACCCACTGGAAGTGTAACTGGCAGCATCATTTTTTTCCTAATGCTCTGCACAGCACTGTCATATCAGCATGTTCTCCAGAGAGGGACAAATGTGCCATTTTCATTAAAACCTTAATTAAATATACAGCAGGAGCCTTTACTGCAGCTGACTTGGCTTTAGTTTTAACTCAGATGCTGGCATCCCTAGCCTGAAGGGGGATAAGCTGTTGGAGTTTCACAGTGAGCACAAGGTAGGGCTTGGTGGGTGAAGGCAAAAGGGAGGTTGCAAAGCAGAGAGGCAAGGTTTGTGCTGCTGCTGGCACAGGACAGCAGCCAACCAACCTCACCAAGGGGACAGCAACCAACCAGACAACATTCGCATTAATTACAAGCAAAACACCCAAAATGCACATTATTGCCTCAAATATAATGATAATTCTTGGATCCTCATTTGCATGTTCATTAGCTTGTCAATAGGATGCCTGTTATGGAAGACCTAAAACACACAGTCATGCACATATGTACCCAGTCATTTACTATAACAATAGCTTCCTCTTTTTCTATTTAACATTATTTCTCCCTTGCCCAGAAAATGGTTCAAGCTGAGCCATACAGGACAAACTGTAATTGATGAATAAATCCTGAGGAAAGCAATTTTGTATCATACAGCTAATTATCTTTTCCAATATTGTGCACTGTGTTTATTTACTAGTGATGGATCCAGGGAATTGTTGGAGGAAGGACCCATGGGAGAATTGGAACTAGTAGCAACCTTCAAATAAACACACATAGCCTTCAAGTAAATACATGTATTCTTATAAATAGGAGGAGAAATATCAAATTCAAGTCCTTATCAACAGCAGGTCTTCAAACCACCATGATGGAGTAGGAGGAAGCTACTGCTGGTGAAGAGATGCAGAGGGGTGGACCAGGCACGAGTGAGGACAGAACACCCAGGCCCACGAGGAGAGGATGGGGAATGATGTGCCCAGGGATGAGGTGCAGCAGCAGGCAGGACGGCAGTGGTGGCACTGGTGGAGGTTGGGACAAGGGGTATCTGATTCGGCAGCATGGTTAACTATGAAGATGTGAATGAGAGACATTACCAGAGCAGAAAAACATCCAGGACATTCCCTTGAGGAAATCCACAGTGGTGACTGTAGCTTTTCCTGCTGCCACCACGTATTTCATTTCATCTTCACAGCAGAAAAAGAAACTTCAGTTTTCTGCCTTTTGTTAGACTATTTCAGGCAGTGCCTGGCAGGAAGGCATTCATAGAGACAGATGTGCCAGTGGTTTTGGGACAGAACATCACTCTGTCAGCAGATTAAATCTATTACAAATGCTATTCGCAAGACATCATGCAGGATTTGACCTTCAGACCAACAGCTCAGCACAAACTTAATTTCATTATGAAACTAGAGCCTTTTTGCATTTCATCTATAACACTTGTAAAACATCTGTGTTTTCCATTGTACCCTGCTCCATTTCTTTGGTTTTACCCTACCCCTACATTTGCTGCGTGCCTCAGATTTTTACATGAGGAAGGAGCAGCTGAATCTCAAATGCTTTGCTAGCAAAACTGCACAGCCACACAGCACTCAAGAGAGGACATCAAAATGGGCATCAGCTCATGACCTACCTGACAGCAGAGAAGCAACAGAGGTTTTGGTAATGGGGCTGGTGGGTGTCTGAGATTTCCCAAGGAGCAAAAGGCATCAGAGAAGACTTTGGCATGTAGGACCAGGACTTTAACCAAACTCATACATTAAAATGCTGAATGGCTCAATTATTAACTCTGCTGAAATCTTAAATACTGCTGATCTCCAGAATGAATGGTCAGATAAAACAAATTGTTATACCGAGTTATGGTTGAAATCATCATGCACAGAAAAGATCATCACAATGTACTGCTGAAGTTGAGCTCATGTTTCCAAGATCTTCCCCTAGATTTACTGCAGGAAAACCTGAAATAAATATACATGCCTGCAGAGCTGCAGTTCACACCAGAACAGGACAGAATCTATAGGTAATATCAATATCAGAATCTGTAGCTAATACCAATATCAGAATCTATAGCTAATTCCAGTATCAGAGAAATACAAACAATAGCACAGAGAAGGGTAGTTTTTGTAATGGTGACTTTTTTCCCAGTAATAGACAGACTCAGGTCACTTCTATGCATTCAGTGCCTGTCAATTGATAAGGGCTATTGCCAAGTAGTAGAGCACATGGAATCTCAATCTGGGTGCACCAAACGTTTCCATAGCTTGTCATTACACATGGCTTTTACCACCTCTGACGCCAGATTTCTAATTCACTACTTTAGCATAAGCAGCCTAGCTAATCTCCTCTTGCTACTAAAAAGCCCACTTCCGCACATTAAAGTATGAAATTCTCATCAGGGACCTGGCCTTGCCAAGCACTGCCTAGGGGACAAGACATAGCGTACCAAACCCTTGTGTGTTGCCCATGTCCTAGAGAAGATCAGTGATGTGCCTTGTAGTGCTTCAAGCAGGCAACATTGGGAAGAAATCAATGGTGGCATAGGCCATGGTCAGCTGAGGACTGCTGCTGTTGAGGATGATCTGTTGCATCACAGTGTTACTGCTGTGGGACTTCAAAGCTAGCTTTCCTCACAGCTTAAAACAAAACGCTCTACAGAGACAAGCTCACAACAGCCAGAAACACTGGGGAGCAAACTATGAGGAATAAGGATCACACGAGACTCTTTTTCACATCAATGGCTAGTGGTCAGTTCAGCTGCTTCAGGGGTTGGGGAGGATGGAAATGTGCTTGCTTGGAGCTGGTAGGAGGAGGAAGGGTCATAAGAAAAAATGCCAAGAGCCCCATGGAAGGTTGAGGAACATACACACACAAAAAAGAGCACGTTGTGTCCAAAAAAAGTTCAACATTTTTCCCAGCTCATTGGATTGTGGGAACTTTGCTTTTCCAGGGAATAACTATGCTATTTTCAGCATTTTTATTATTCAATTTGTCACGAGCCGTCTCAGGAGACTATCAACAATCGGTTTCAAGCAGCATCTGACCACAAACACTTCTCCACATGTGATTTAGAACATCTGGAGAGAAGGAGTCGGCTTTCAAAGCACGCCAGCACTGCTCTGCCTCCCCACATTTCTTCTCCTTCCTTCCGTCTTCACGTCCATTGTCAGACTGTGCATTGAAAGCGGGATTGAGGAGCTGAGACCGGAGGCACTGCAAATAGGTTGTCTACTCTGTGTTTGCTGTAAGCACACGGGGAGGCCTGCTTTGAAGAGGAGCACGGTCAGGGGTTGCTGGTGGCACATTCCCCGCATCGCCAAGCTGCAGTGATTGAACATCATGTCCCCGGAGGATGGGAGATGTGATCCGGGGCTGGAGGCGAGCCAGCATGAGGACTGATGCCAAAGCGTGCACCCTGCATATTGCATCCACACGCCCAAAAAGGAGGCATGTGATTTACTCCCTACCAGCTGTAGGCACAAGCTCTGTACTAGGCAAACACCTTTTCACTGGAGCTATCTGGCCAGGTAAACTGTACATTCACAAAGGAGCTCTTCAGCAAGCCTGGAGGAAGAGATGGGAACATACAAAAAAGGAATCCAGACAAGCAGCAGAGGAAATGACATTATGATCCCAGCTGGAAGCTCTGTAATGATCTGCTTGGTGTCTTCGCAGAAACCTGCATGAGAATGAGAAGAGGAACTGGCCCCTGTGGAGCTGATGAGAATGTTATCATCAGTTAGAGGGGGGTGAAGGTTTCACACAGTCATTTATTTGTGTTCATCTCTAATTTCTGTGAATGATCCACATGCATGCGGTGCAGTCATGAAGTAGTCTGCGTTCACACCATCTTCTGCCTTGCATGTCTGGCTTCCGAAAGCTGTGCTCTTTATGATATGTGCTGTTGTGCTACCAGTGCTCCCCAAACAAGTCCTCTTGTAACAATAAAGGCAGTGCTGGGAGTGAGAGAAAATCTTGAACGGCACTTTGTAAAGAGCTGGTGACATTGCAGCAGGATCTGTATCTACCTTGTTCTCCTTTATATGTTTTAAAAGAACGGCTAGAAAAATTTGGGGACATTTGACTGTCTTATGGTAGAAACCCTGGGATTTTGGCACACAGCATCTTTTAAGAGAGCTCATGAGGTCCTTGAAACCCAGTATGACCACCCAAAGCACAACTGCTATCCCAGTGCATGGTTTTCCATCACGCCTAAGCTAGAGTCACAGCTCCCCGTGTCCCCTCCCCATTCCAGCCACATTAGTTAGGGATGGGGCAGCCACAGCTTCTTTGGGCACCCTGTGCCAGTGCCTCACAAGGAAGAACTTCTTCCTCATAGCTAAACTAAATCTGTTCTCTTTTAGAGTTTAAAGCCATTCCTCCTTATCCTGTCACTACACGCCCTGGTCAAAGTCCCTCTCCAGATTTCCTGTAGGCCCCAATTAGGTACCACTAGCCTACTATTTAGGTATCACTAACAAACTCCTGCTGTCTTGTAAATCAAGCACCTTTTCTGGATGCCTCTTACCCATACCCTGCTTTGGATTTGATTATCCTTCCTGCTCCCTCTTACATCCCACCAGTCTCTAGAAATTCCCCTGCAAGTGTGACCAAGCCCTTGCAGAGATGGGCAGAGAGGTCTTGGGAAAAGGACATGCTGGGGTAACAAGAGAGAAGGGAACATCTGCAGTGCAAAACTGAGCATAAGGAGAAAGCTACACTAAGGGAAGCTTCTAAATAACACCATGAACCAGGATTAGCTCAGTAACACAGGAATAGATCAAATCTGCCCCAGGTGTTGCTCCATCCTGCCTGGAGGAAGACACTACATAGCACTCCCCACCCACAGCATCCCAGGGCCTGACAGCTGGAGAAGATGCCCTCCTCTTTTTGGCAAGGGTTTCCTCATCCACTTTGTAGAGAAGAGCCTAAAAATGGGACTGAAACTTGAAGCATGGATGTGGCTCTCAGCCATCCTTCCTTTCCAGTTTGTTCTTTTGTCTGCCGGTTTTACCCTGAGAAATCCTACCTCTGCCTTAACAGAAGGAAGAGAACCATCCAGGTAGGATCAAAACCTGCATCCCAGGATAATGTGGTGCTCAGGAGCCAAGCGCATGTGGGTCATCACATGCTGTCAACAGAGCAGTGCTTTCTACATACAGCATTCAAACAGATGGTGGTCAGGAAGAGCATCTCTCTGCCAGTAATGGGTTGACTGTGAATAGGAAAAACCCTACATTTATATTGCAATGAGTTTGTTGTTGGTTTGAAACAAACACTGTTTTCCTGTGTCAGAAATAGCTGACTGCTCTTAGTTTTTGCATCATCCTCACAACAGCTCATGAAAACTCAGGAGCCTGCCATCCCAAGGCCACAGACTCCATACAATATTAAGAAGTTTAGGATGCAGACAACATTTAGGATCTTCACTGCAAGCTCATCCACAACTTTTGGACTTTAACATTTTACTTTTAATAATAATCAGCAGCTTATGGTGATTTTGATCAGACAGCATTGCTTTGAACACCTCCGATTGGAACCTTCATGGTTAAACTTAGCCGAGTTCTCTTCTCCATAGCTATAGCAACATACAGGCAAGTAAAAGCATATGTAAGTATATTCATAGCTATTTAATGCTCCTTTACATCTGAATATAAACGAATTCCCTATTTTTGTCACCACAGTTTGAAACTACCTATTTCATATTCTGATGGATTCCTTTTTTCAGGCTACAAGAAGCATACACAGCAACCTCGAAGGCTGTGTGCATGAATCAAGCCAGCAGGGACTTCATCACAACATCACTTCAAGTGGATTTCTATTCTAATAGGAAGAGACAGAGCACATAGCAACAGCAGCTTTTCATGTTTCAGGCTTCAGTTTTGCTTTTTGTCAGAGTTTTGGGAAACACTGGTGATACTGATACAGCTAGAAAGTTAACTCAGAAGGGAACAAAGAATCTTTCATTAAAACCAGCTCTTGCTTAGAAGGGAAATAAAACATTTCCTGCATTTTCAGCTGAAACCAAAGCACCAACTCAGTGGTAGATAATGCAATTAAAAAAAACCCTAAAGAATACATTGCTGCTCTACCCTGGAGATATATACCTCCCTTTATCACTGCAGAGAATGTCAGAGGCAGGATGGAATTGGAATGTAATGAGAGCCAGAGTGGGGAATGGCACCCAGCATCTCTGAGACCACCCAGCATCAAGATAGCGGTGGGGAAAAGACTCGTAATATC
The DNA here is from genome assembly GCA_032466535.1 of Forpus xanthops. Classification (NCBI taxonomy): domain Eukaryota; kingdom Metazoa; phylum Chordata; class Aves; order Psittaciformes; family Psittacidae; genus Forpus; species Forpus xanthops. The sequence continues at coordinate 2,026 of JASSUY010007980.1, read as the reverse complement.
CACAAGGGACATTGCCAAGACAGTAAAAGGCACCATTCCTTGTGGTAAAAAGCATCATCTCCCACTTTCAGAGAACATTCTACAAGGCATCTGATGTTTCAGAGGGTGAAGGAGACCTAGGGGTCCGGAAAGGGCTCCTACAGAAGGACTCTATGCAGATCCCCACCACTTTGCCATGTTTCCAGGGAAGGAGATTCCCTGGCCAGAGGAATGCTTAGGTTTTATCTCTTCTCTAATAATTACAGATCATAAACAGTAGAACGTTATACACCAAAGAGATCCTTACCGTGGGGTAATGCAGGGTGCAGCTTTGGAAATCAGTTGAATTATTAAGAGATATTCAGATTCTTCAGATTTTCTTTTCGTCCATGTATAAAGCTTTTTGTGCTTCCTTCTTCAAAATGCTGCCTGGTCAGTTCATCATCAGATGTCCATGTCTTAGAAGTTTTGGATGAAGGAGAGAGGGAATCTCTCTCTAAAAATCTTTTAGTACTCAATTTCAGCAATTGACTACAATCAAAGTTAACTGCAATGGCCTCAAACTGTCCTAACTCTCATTTTGAGTTAAAGCCCAAACATCCAACTCATTCATGTGCATAAGGGAACACGAGCTGAACTGGTTTTAGCTGATAACTGGATGAAGTTGATATTCCTCTCGCAGCTCCAACCCTTTAAATAGAATGAGTTTACTATAGACAGACAGACATGAAATAGTGATGTGTTTCCTTAAAAACAACAAATAAGCAGGAGCACTTTTTTCTACTTGCATTCCAGCTAATTTTTTGTGACTGGCCAATGCATATCTGCTCCAACCTAAATATGTTTTTACAATAATTATTAACAGTGACTGTGAATTCACCACAATCCTCCACCCTCTATAATCTTCCTCTTCAAAAGTGGGAAGAACTGAGGGATTCAGTGCTGCTGAATGAACAGTGCTGTCAGTTTATCTGATAGACCACTTGGTGGGGATAAGGAATTGGCTGGATGGTCACACTCAGAGGTGTGATCAATGGCTCCATCTCCACGCGGACACCAGTGATGAGTGTTCCTCAGGGGTTGGTATTGGGACTGGCACTGCCCAACCTTTGTTGGCCACATGGACACTGGGATTGAGTGCACCCTCAGCAAGTTTGCTGGTAATGCCAAGCTGCGTGGTCAACGTGCTGGAGTGAAGGGATGACATGCCGAGGGACCTTGACACGCTTGAGAGGAGGGCTTGCACCTCATGAAGCTCAACAAGGCCAAGTGCAAGGTCCTACACCTGGGACAGGGCAATTCCAAACATGAATACAGGCTGAGCAGAGACTGGATTGAGAGTAGCCCTGACTTAAGGTGTTGGATGAGCCAACAGTGTGTGCTGGCAGCCAGAAAGCCAATTATGACCTGGGCTGTATCTAAAGGAGACCCACCAGCAGGTTGAGGGAGGTGACTCTGCCCCTCTACTCTGCTCTCTGGAATAATGCATCCAGCTCTGGAGCCTCCAACAGAACATTGAGCTGTTGGAGCAGGGGGCTACAAGGATGATCAGGGGGCTGGAGCACCTCTCTTAAGGTGACAGGTAGACAGCTGGGCTTGTTCAGCCTGGAGGTTCCAGGGAGACCTTAGAGCAGCTCCCAGTGCCTAAAGGGGACCTACAAAAAAGCTGGAGAGGGACTTCTATAAGGGCCTGTAGGGACAGAAAAAGGGGGAATGGCTTTAACCTGACAGAGGGGAGATGTAGATCAGAAAAAAATTCTTCCCTGAGAAGGTGCTGAGGCACTGGGTCAGGTTGCCCAAGGAAGTTGTGGCTGCCCCATCCCTAAATGTTGGATGGAGGATGCTACTGCCTGAAGTCTCCTGAAACTACTTAACAGATCACACAATTTCAGAGAGACAGGTCTGTAATGCAAATTAGCAGATGTTGTGCTGGAAGTCCTACAAGATCATGCTACATGGAATCATAGAACAGTTAGGGTTGGAAAGGACCTTAAGATCATCTAGTTCCAACCTCCCTGCCATGGGCAGGAACACCTCCCACTAAACC
>JASSUY010007979.1:9588-28580 GCA_032466535.1 Forpus xanthops | reverse complement strand
AACCTGTGGGAGTTGCATTCTTTGGATTCTCCTTCCCATTTCCCCGGGACTGGGGAAGAAAGGGGGGGGGGGGGTGCACAGAACTGGTTGAGGGGCCTCAAACCACGACAGAGCAATAGTGAATGCTGTTGAGATATTGCAACCGCTTATCTCTGACAGTCAGCCAGAAATTGTCACTCATCTTTGTCTTTTTCTGTTGCATTAAAAAAGTACAGAGGACTATGTCACTATTGTGTTACACGCACTGTTTCCAGGGCACCGACACATGCCCTTTTGACAATTCACACCTCTTGCCAAAGCAGTACCTTGACATGTGTGCTCACTGAAGTGGAAGGGACAAATAGGCTTATAAGGGCTCTTGTCTCCTCATTAGCCTAACAAGGTGCAGCAGCTGTGTTACAGGTTGTTCCCCCTCCTTAGCATACATCCAGCACAAGCTTCTACTACTTTCCATCCTGGCAGGTCTCACTGTCTCAAGCCCAGGCCAAGAAAATTCCTCTGATGTGTGGGCTATGAAGTTGTTCTCCTCTCCCTCTCTTGCAGTATGCACAAGGCCCCCTTCTGGATAACCTTTACTGGACAAAGTGGTACAACAATGAGTCCCTAGCAGCTCACAGCACCCAGTCATACATCTTTTATGAGAACCTGCTGCTGGGTGTCCCGCGCATGCGGCAATTGAAGGTAAAGAACAACTCCTGTGTGGTCCATGATGACTTCAAGGAGGAAATCTCAGGCTGTTATGATGTGTACTCAGAAGACAAGGAGGAAAGGTTCTCCTTTGGACTCATCAATGGAACAGCGTAAGTACATCTTTTGCTCAGGATTAGAAAATCCAAATTAGCCTCGTCTAGTTAAGATAAGATCTGCTGAGCTGCAGGTTGCAAGGGGTAAATTCCTTGCATGAGGCTGGAATTTCCCGTGCAGTCAGAGGCAGCAAGTCCTTTTTTCTGTCGCTAAGGCCAAGTGTCTGTCTGAGGAAAGGCACAGCAGAATGAGTGGTAGAGTGGAATCTGTTGCAAAAGCCATGAAAAATCCAATGGAGAATTAGGTAGAAATTGTTGCCTGTTTTTGAGAGGATAAGGATAAACAGAGAGCTTTGGGACCAGATCTATCAAAAGGATGATCCTATCTGTTTCCTTCCTGGATTTCAGGAGCCAGGGAGAAGGAGGTGCATCTTTTATCTTGAAAACCCATTTCTATATAATCATGTGACATAGATGAATTTTCATAATTCTTTGCTTGCTACACGAGCCTTGGCTGTAAATGAGAATTATTCATAAGGAAATATCAGTGCAAGCGTGTTCTAAGCAGAGGGCTGTGTGCAACATGGTTGAAGGTGATACAGTAGATCCTGGCAGTAACCTCCATGCAAACAAGGCTGTGACACAGCCAACAAAGCTGCAGTATCTTCCCTCTGTAGTATCACAAGTCATGTTTTGTCACTGCTGGGAAGCAGTAGATCAAAAATCTACCAATAATAAAGAACTGACGTAGGCTTAGATCTGAAATAGGGATTGCTAACTGTTTGATTAGAAACTGCTCTGTCCTTGAAAATATGCCTGGCTACAAGGGCATATACAAATCTGGAGTGGTGACGCCTTTGCTGATGGCTTGTCTCTTGCAGGTGGAGGTACCATTCTGAAGAGGAGCTGGGTGGCTCATCTCACTGGGGACGACTAACCAGTTACAGTGGGGGAGGATACTACATAGACCTCAAGTTGACCAGAGAAGAGACTGCTGAAGCCCTGCAAGTCTTGAAGGAAAAATTGTGGCTGGATCGGGGAACACGAGTTGTCTTCATTGATTTCTCTGTGTATAATGCAAATATCAACCTGTTCTGTGTTCTGAGGTAAGCTGAATCCCACTGAGAATTCTTCTGCCTCTTGCTTCTTCCCCAGTGCCACAGTTTCTTAAAGCACAAATATTTTAGTGTGGTCCACCAAGGGGTAGGACTGAATGGTTTAAGTGGATATTGTATTGATTAGTAAGACTTGGTCTCCCTGGCATAACCAGTCACATTTCACCCTTCACCCTTTTCTATCATGAAGAGTGCATCAGCAGAGATAGGGCTACATAAACACAGGCACAGCTCTTCCTCTCACAGTTTGGTGGATAGCTCATGATCAGGTTTGATGCTTCTCAAAATCATCTGAGAGCTTTCATTTCTCTGTTTGGAAACACAATTTTCTTGTCCCCTTCAAGGTTAGTAGTTGAGTTTCCAGCCACTGGTGGTGCCATTCCTTCCTGGCAAATCCGGACAGTCAAGCTTATACGATATGTCAGTACATGGGACTTTTTCATTGTTGCCTGTGAAATTGTCTTTTGTGTCTTCATCTTCTACTATGTGGTGGAAGAGATTTTGGAACTGCGTATCCACAAGCTTCAGTACTTCACCAGCATCTGGAACATCCTGGATGTGGTTGTCATTCTGGTGAGAGCCCTTTCATGATTTGTTGGGGGAGTAATGGCAGTAAGGTATAAGAGCCAAAATAAGTGCAGGAATGGGAAAACTGGTCTAGATAAGACAAAAGCTGGGACTTGCTTTGCTCTACAGCAAAATGAACCAGCAGAGTAAATGGACCCATGGTCTTCTGTCAGCTGTTAGAGCTGTTAGAGATGCCTGAGGGGCTGTGAAGTCAGGGTATCACCTGGCACATTATGAATTTATTTGCATCCCCCACCAGTGGACTGCAGTTGTGAAGTTGATACCCACAAACTCTGTGACATTCTAATTTCTGTGAAAGGTACAGATACAGTTGTCACTGCAGACTCTTCCTCTTTGCAGCTCTCCATTGTCGCTATTGGGTTTCACATCTTTCGCACTATTGAGGTGAACAGACTGTTGGGAGAGCTGTTGAAACACCCCAACACCTATGCGGACTTTGAGTTCCTGGCATTCTGGCAGACACAGTACAATAACATGAATGCAGTCAACTTATTCTTTGCCTGGATCAAGGTATTGTGGGGCATCTGGGAGGGGCTAGGCTTCCAGTGTCAGACCTCTGCCTCTAGATACCTTTGGGGTTGACTCTTCCATCCCTCTGAGGAAACGAGGGTAATAGCTATATTAAAGAGGATTTTCCTCAAAGTCATATGCTCTATTTTACAGTAACTCCAGACAACTTTTCACATTGCGTTCTGAGAACTCTGGAGATAGCCAACAAGGAGATGAGCTCAGATGTTGTGGTGTAAAAGTAGTTTTAGAAAATGCTGGGTACAATGTAACTTTGTCCATCCTGTATGATTTTAGTACTTTGGAGGATAATGACATGTTTTCATTTCATGAAGGCCACCCAGCAACTGGAAATTGCTCATCTGGTGGCATAGACTTTGCATTTCAATCAAGCATCTCAGCACGATGAAAAGTCACACTGTACATAGGGCTCCTTTTTAGCTTCAAAACATTTGTCCTTTTAGTATTCTCTCTTCATATGTTCTTTTGACACAGGAAACAAAGTCATATGTTTATGATCCCACAGGAAGATGGTGGCAAACCTGGGACAAACATCCTGAACACCAAGCCACCATTTCCCTAGCCTGGCTATCATCTTGGTACTTGGGTACTGTGGTGAACCTCTTGTCTTAGTAAACAGGCACCTGTATGAAAGACTGACCTAGCTCACAGTGTGGCCTATGTCCTTCTTCTTTCTTTTTACAGATATTCAAGTACATTAGCTTTAACAAAACAATGACCCAGCTCTCCTCCACACTGGCACGTTGTGCTAAAGACATCCTGGGCTTTGCCATCATGTTCTTCATTGTCTTCTTTGCCTATGCCCAGCTGGGTTACCTTCTCTTTGGGACACAAGTGGAAAACTTCAGTACCTTTGTTAAATGCATGTAAGTGTGCAAGTTAGAATCACATTTCCATCATTCATTAAAAGAATTTTAGCTGCTTTCCAACTTCTCTCCAACATAAAAAATCTGCAGATCTGAATGTCAGACACCTGTTGTATCTCACTGCAATAAAGCCACTATAGAGTATTATAGCTCAGCTGATAATTCAGTTTCTATTCTGCAGGACCTGTTACGTTCAGATCTGCTGGGGTCAGTAGAATGGTGCTATCTTCCTGTTACTGAGACCCTGGCAAGTTTGTGGTTTTATACACCAGCAGATGGCATTAGGCCTGGTTAGGTTAAACTTCTCTGTAATCATGGTGGTAAGAACTAAATGGCTCAAAGAAAGTGTTCTGAGGTAGGCTCAGTGTTGGTTTGTTTGGGTTTTGGTTTTGTTTGTTTAGTTGATTGATTGAGCTTTTTGTCTTATGAAATTTCAAGAGAAGGCTTCCATGAGTCATATGCCTTTATAAGGGAAAATTCAGGTTGGTTTTGTTTTGGTTTTACCCCCTGTTTAGAAAAAGAAGCCCACACTTTGGACAACCATGGAAACCATGTTTTACTTTCAGCCAACTTTTGCTCTACCCACATCAGCTCACTTCACCCCTGAAATACTGTGGGTACATTTGACACACCAGTCAGACTGAGTGACTTAGACCCTGCTCTGGCTTTTGTCTGTGGCCATCTGGGCTGCATGCAGCTTCTGGGTTCACCTCAGGATTGTGAGGATGTAGGATAAAAGTATGTGCCTTTGGGTGACCTTGTGCTTTTTCTCTCCTCCAGCTTCACTCAGTTTCGGATCATTCTTGGTGATTTTGACTACAATTCCATTGACAATGCCAACAGGGTCCTTGGACCTATTTACTTTGTCACCTATGTGTTCTTTGTTTTCTTTGTGCTCCTGGTAAGCAAGAAAGCCCTTGCTGCCCCTGTATTGACAACAGTGTTTGAGAGACCCCTCCTGACAATCCCCAAGTTAGGCACAGTGCAAATTCTTAGATAGAAAGGAAGTTTCTGTTATCATAGCTTAGCAGTGCAAATAGACCAAAGTAGACAAAGACCCTGTCATTGTAATTGGTGATTTGATGATCAGGGTGATTAAGGGCCAAATACACATCCTTTAAGGTGAAGACTAAAACTGACTGGAATACCACTAGTATTCCTGTCAGTGATCTTCCAAGCAATAGCTGAATTCAAGGGGATCAGTACAGCTGCTCTGTAGCGGGCAGTGAACAAAGCATGAGGGACTAGGCAATGGCTGCAGAGGGATGCTCATAATGACCAGGTTAAACTCCCAGTGCCAGGAATCCAAACGTAACCTAAGCTCTTGCAGGAAAAGCTACCAAAGAAGGTATTGAAACTGGGAACAAATGTACCTCCAGCCACTGCTTTAACTGTAAGGACCTCCTCCCCAGTGAGAAAGCACTGCATGGCTGAAGTGGGCCTTCCCTTCACCCACTTTGTCCAAGGGATGCCGCATATGGAAACAGCTCCTTGTTTAACTAAGCCCTGTATTTCTCTTGCTGCTTCAGCTGCTGAGGCAGGCAAGATGCCTCATGCTTTTTCATCTCTCTTCTTCCCCTTTTTCTAGAACATGTTTCTGGCCATCATCAATGACACCTACTCAGAAGTCAAAGAGGAGCTTTCAAGCCAGAACGATGAGCTGCAGCTCTCAGACATTTTGAAGCAGGTGATGAATAGTGAAAGCTTCCTACTTTCTAGCTAAATCCTGCAGCATTTTCTGAAGTCCCTCACCTCCATGGAATTTACTAGAAACAGTGGTTTCCATCTCCAAATCCACCTTTTTGGTGCACACAAGAGTCACAATTCCTTTCTGAGGCAAATCAAGCTCCCCGATCCTATGGGCAACTGAGAAAGCAGAGGTTTGGCGAATTCTGTTACTTGAGTATGCTACCAATGTTTCTGAGAGACTTCTCTTCCCTGTCTTGTTTAGAGACTCTCTTGTCTCTAAACAAAGCTCTTTTGGTCCTTAATAGAGTGAATAAAATGGCAGGTCCTGCTTTGCTAAGCTGGGCATGTTACAGTGGTGCAAATCTAGCAGGTTATATGTGGATTTCCCACAGGCGAATTCTAGAAAATCTCCTGAAAGGTCACAGCTCTCTGTGCTGTGGGACCACTATTCTGAAAAGAATAGTATTTGAGACAGTATCTTAAACAGCTGGTGACAGGGAGATCAGATAAAGGGAGAACCTGGAGGAGACAGGCAGAGAGCAAGCTTTGTCATGGAGACCCTGGCTACCATGTTGGCACCACCTTGAAAGTGTGATCCTAGTTTAGAGATGGGACTCATTCAGCAATGTTGTATTTTTGCTTCTAGAAAGCTTAGAATCTCCCTGTATCACTCAGAATCTGCTCACCATGTTGGATTGTCTGCTCTGCCCTATTTTTTACTGTTCTGCGTGCATGATTCAGTGTCTCTTTGCCCCTTTGGTAACAGAGCTACAACCGGACACTCATGAGGTTGAAGCTGAAGAAGGAACAGATTTCTGATGTGCAGAAAGCACTGCAGAATAGAACGAAAGAACTAGACTTTGAAGACTTCAAGAACAGCTTAAAGGAGTAAGTGAATCAGCTTGAGGGATGTCTGCCCAGCCCTTTCTCTTGGTAATAGAGGCAATTTAAATTCTCTGGTTTTCAAGACTGGGAGAGCTAAGATCTGGGTGATGTAGGAATCAAAAATATAGTTGTCTTCTCTCACATGTTTAATACCCTGTTCTAAATAGGTTTGCATTACTATCTCTTTCCCATTTGGAAAGTTTAGGTTGCCACTGGCAGGAGGAAACAACACACTGATTTCAGAAAGGGTGCTCCCATACTATTAGAGCTTAACAATGTTGCTTTGATCTTTCTCCTATTTTTTTTGCAGACTGGGCCATGCAGACCATGAGATCACAGCAGCTTTCTCCCCGTTTGACAAAGATGGCAACCTTATCCTTGACGAAGAGGAGCAGCAACAGATGAAACATGACCTAGAGGCAAAAAGGGTAAAAAAAGGGGCAAGGAAAGAAATGCTATCTGATAGAGACCACTCCAAAGTGGCCTCGGGAATCTTTGGGTTTGTAGTTGAAACTAAGCAGACAACTCATACAGCTCCAGCTCTGCCTGGTAGCAGCTGAGTTTATCACTGCCTGTAAAGCTCTGTTATTCACAGTGAAGCTGGCACAGAGCTAGTATCCACCTTTGCAGGAGTTTCTTTATCTTCTAGGTTGCTCTGAATACAGAGATTAAAAACTTGGGGAAATCCTATGGTGACAACAACCTGGATGAGAATCTGACTTGCATGGAAGCAAGGAATAACCACATCACTAAAGGCAGCTGGGTCTCCAAGGAAGAGTTCCAAGTGTATGTTTGTGCTGGCAGTACTTTAATCCCTCTGCAATGAGGTGTCTGATTCCCTGTTGCTTCCTTCCCTGATGTAATTGTTTGCATTGGTGCTGAGCAGTTTCAATATGATCTTGTCATTTCTTATCTTGCACATATGTAAATGAGCATGCCAGGAGAGAACTGAGACAGTTCTGGCAACGTAATTTGCTTGTTTCCATAAAAGATTGAGTTAAGAAATTTTGCTTTTTGCCTCTTGAATAACCTCTGCAATAGCCAGCCAGTTGCAGGCAATATGCTGTCATGTTTCAGGTCAGAAGGTAACCCAGGAAGCTGGGCGTGGGAAAGTTGATACCTCTACAGAAGGTCCTGTTGGAATAAATATCCCTGATTTATAGCATAGTTAGCCTTCATCATCCAGGTCTTGAGAATAACACTTGGCTGTTTCTTCCATAGGAGGAACATGGCATAAATACAGCACAGAGAATCAGGAGAACCTGATTCTGCTACTGAGAAACACAGAGCACTACACATAGGGCCATATCAAAAATGAGGCATGTATAATATGTAATAATGGGATTATACTGGGGTTGACAGAGATCCAGACTGGTTGGAATCCATTCTAAGCAGAACTACTAATTACAGATAAACACAGAGTATAGAGGGAGTTAACATCTTCAGTGGGTATCACTCAATTATCTGATGTAGAACATTCACTTCTCTTTGAGGTCTGATCTGTGAGATGTACACAGCAAATCCTACTGTTCATTACAACAAAAACTTACAAATGATCTTCATGTCTCCCCCAGAGTCCTGCGACGTGTGCTACGGTTGGAAGAGTCCATAAACAGCATTGGCTCCAAGACTGATGCAGTGGTGAGCAAGCTCGATGTTCTGGAGAGAAACAAGCTGATGAGAAAAGACCTGCTGGTCAAACCGCTGGATGATGTTACCAAGGTTGGTAGCCCTCCACCATGCACTTGAACCAGCTTCAGGGCAGGTGATTGCCTCTGTTGTGTGAAAGGGCCTGGTATCATCTTTGCTTTCCCAATTCCCATTAACGTAAGACAGAAAGGATTGGGCAGGGCCAGCATTTTGTATGATCAAGCCTTTCCTGTTCAAGCAAAGTGACACAAAGTCTCTTGTTTTCATGTCCCCCAGTTAGTCATGGAAACTTTCAATACACTTTCTATCTCCTTTGAGGCCTAGCTCATTTCTGTGGCAGTCAATGCAATTCACCCCTCAGGCATAAAGCAAGATAAATAACTATACTGTCCTTCTCAAAAACAGCAGCTCATGACAGTGTTGCGGACTGTGATCTTAACATCTTGCCTGTGGATTATTTATCACACATGATAGAGCAGACTGTTAGCGATGTACCATAGCATCTCATTACAGAATTGTGACTTTTGCCAAAGACTGCCTATGTCCAGACAACCAGATATTTTGGGTCTTCAGCTTTAAAATCCAAGACAGCAAGATATGTGAGAGCCATATCATTACTTTATGTTTTTATGGCTTCAGTAATGAGAACACACAAACAGCACAAAGTGACTTAGCTGAGTCAGAAAGAAGCCTCTCTTTCGCAAAGTAGTCTTGTGATCCCTTCCCATCTGAAAGTGTGCTTTTTTTTGGGGGAGAGGGGGGTGTCCCACTTCTCATGGGAATGTGCCTGAAAGTTTATTTGAGTGCTTGCAGATTTGCTTGACCACAGCACTTCTCTGGAGATTCTCATAGAGGGTGAAAAAGGATGACCATTTCCTTGCTTGTCTAATGCTTGAATGCGCATTCATCAGTGTATTGCAGCAAACAGTATATTGGATCTTTAATAGACAGGCTTGCACTCATTTCTGCAAGAATGTGGGAAGATATTTAAGTGTGCACTTTGTCTCTCTCCTGGAGTGCTGCTAGACTTTTTGGTAGCTTACTGACATTGCAGGTCACTCTTTCTTCTGCTTCACAGGAGGAAGAACCCAGTCAGGAAGAGCTGCTCCCACAGAGCCTAGAGCAACTAGGGAAAGGAGGAGCAGAAGATTGGGGGATGGAACACGTACGGGGAAACAACAAGAGTGGAGAATCTTACCAAAAAGGGGTCTATCCCATCTTGCCCAGGTCAAGCGTGCTGGGGTCTCAGATGCCCAAGAACAGCCAGACACAGTCAGTTGTGCTCTTCTAGCAAACAGGCCAGAGCTCTCAGTCTGGCTCACACAGTAGTAAGTCACTGCCAGTTGTTTCCCATTGTTAGAATAATCCAGACAGCTGGACACAGACAGCACTGTTGCCAGGAACTGGTGATGTGAAAAATCAGAGATGCTCTTTTTTCAGTGTAATGGAGTGTAATGCCAGACAGCTAGAACTGCTGCCTCTCCATGCCCTCTGTATCTCTGGAGTAGGTGGAAATTTGGAACCCAGTGATGTATTAAGTTTGTGTTTCTGAACAGGCCAACACAAATCTTCTATCTATCCTTTCCTGAAAAGTAGAAACCCCAGAACTCTGAACATCTGTGTCCAGAGTGGCACCCTGCAACTTGTTCCCAAAACACACAGTTATCTGCAGGACAAAAACGTGGTTATCACGTAAACAAAACAGAATATAATTGTTACTGTGAGATGGAAGAGGAAAGTTTAGTTTGTGTTTACCTTGTTATCAATAGTTTTGTTCTGTTGCAGTTTGCTGCTTCGGTAACCCTCTCTGTACCTTAGATTCAGATGTTGAGGAAAGAAGATACTAACACCTAAGTCCAGATAACTAAAATGAGAGTTGCCTCCCAGGTGTCACTGGGAGGAGATCTGAAGTATCAATTGTAACTGATAGAGTCCTAGGTCCCTGGTTAGGGAACAGACATCTGCTTATGTGGTTTCTAGCACAGCTGTTGACACTAAGAAATCTCTTTATGTTGTCTGTTTTCACACTCTCTAAATGGCATTTTGAAGTTGAGATGCTTCTGTTATTTGTCAAGGAATCAATCTGGTTTGCAGTTGTGAGTGCTGACACCATTTCGGTCAAAGAATTTTGTGCAAATGAGTTGAACAACAGTTTTTCAACCACATTCAAAAATACTTCTTTCCTAGGCATTTTTCATTTCGTTGAGACTTCTCTTGCAGTTGACACAGACTATTGCTGCTATTATAGGACTACTGTCAATATGTTTCAAATATCTTAATTACTGGTATTCCGCAATAGTTAACCACAAATAGGCTCTGTAGGCTTAAAGCCAATGCAAAAGTGAGTTGTATCAGACTACTTACAACTTTCATTAGTGCTACACTGTTCAGTGTGCTATGCAGTGCAGTGATAGGTTTAGTGGAGACCTTGTGCACTGGCATTTTGTTCTGCCACCTTTCTAAGAGCAATATATTGCTGTGTTCTGGGGAAAGCCTCCCTGGGAATGTCTGAAAGACCTCGGGATTATCCCTGTCCCCAGAAAGCCTAGGCTCCAGGGCTGTCACAGCTACAGATATCATTGATGTACTGACGCAGAGGGTCATTCATCTATGAAAGCCCAGCAGGAATTCTGAGACCTTGTCACCCAGCCCACAGAGAGCTTAGATTTCAGTCAGGAGCTGTGAGTGTAGGAAACAGCACAGGGTTTCACAGCTCCCTTCCCATATGCTGGTCCTGCTGTCAGCAACAAGACTTAGCTGTGAGGCATTGCCATGGTTCTTGACTTCCAGTCCCACTAAATTCAGAACTGACCAAGAACTACTTACCTTTTTTTTTTTTTTTTCAAATTTTAATTAAACAAAATCCATATGCTAAATTGTAATTGATCAAAGGAGCTATATGTTTTGTAATGGGCTTGAAGAGTGCGCACAGCCCTTTGCAGTTAGTGAATTGGGTGCCTTGTGTATTGAAAGGTGCAGGAGGCTTTTCCTTAAATTCATTTGCAAGACCATTGGATAGGCCCTGGCAGACTATGGTTATCAAGACCTAATTGCAAAATCAAAAAATATGGGCTGTTCTTCTGAAGTCTCTGAAGAAGCACCTGCCTTTTCCACAGACTCAGTCTATCAGGTGAGGTCCTGCGTCAGTGTTACTTTATGATATCAAATACTTGTGATATTGATCTCTAAAGAACTAAGTCTGGCACTATCAAAGAGATCTAAGGATCAGCTCTCTGCATCAGGAGGTTGATCCTGCGCTGGTGAAGTCAGTGGAAGATATGTTGCTGGCTGAGCCTCAGCTCCTTAGTATCGCAACAACTACTGTGAGGACAACAGGATCTTATAATGGGTCCTGGCAAGAAAATGAAGTTGAATATAATTATCTGTAAGGCCTGGCTTTATAAAACCTCAGACTTCTCACAGGGAAAACATTGCTTGTTTGTTCTGCTCAACAGAAAGGTGGCACAAGACCTCCCTCTGTGTTGCCCAGTGTTTCTGTTCCCCTCCTGAGCTATGCCAAAAACCCATGAAACCAGCCCTATGGATAACTGGTATATGTACCTGTGCCTGCATTAATGTCTTCTCTCTTACTCATACATACATCTCCATGGAACTGTTTCCTCTGTTTCTTTTCAACACACTGTCATGTTTATGATATGTCCTAGAGTAGGGCAAGCAAATTAGTTGCTCCCAGCAAACGCTCGTGTATAATTGTCAATTGTGTCTTCAAGCTGATTCAGAAATAACATAAATACACTGAATGGTAAGTTCATACAGCTTCTATATTTAAATGTGTGCTGTCAAACCTTCCACCAGGAGCTGGTATTTAAATGATATATGTCTGATGGCGAAATAAAAGTATTCTTAACATGATAGAAGGTGCGTGACTATGTTCTGTTCCAATTTGCAGAGGGTAACCATCCAAACTGCAGTGTCACTTCTCTACCTTGAGGTGGTTAAAATTTTCAGGAGAAGGTTTGGAAAAGTGTAAGGTGCTCTGAAGAGGTATCACCATCATGGTTACTTGTGTTGGCAGTCAGAGTGGCTGGGGTCTGAGCCCCATTTTGATAGGTATTGCATGTGCTCTGAAAGAGAGGCCGCCTTAAAGCGCTCTCAGATCCAGCCAAGGGAGGGAGGGAGGGAAGAAGGCAGTGTCCTAACCACAGTGTTAAAGCACAAGTAAGGCACAGACAGATTCACTGGCGTGTGTGGGCAGGGGCATGGCAGAGATGTCTGAAAGCAGGCTCAGGCATAAAATCATAGAATAGTTAGGATTGGAAATGACCTTAAGATCATCTAGTTCCAAGCTCCCTGCCATGGGCAGGGATGCCTCACACTAAATCATGTTACCCAAGGCTCTGCCCAACCTTCCTCAGCAAAGGGCAGCCCCAATCAGGAAAGAATGAGTTGGAGAGCTCCTAGCAGTCTCTTCTTACTGTCTCTCCTAGTATGTAATGCATTTGTCTCAACGAGCAAACCTAACTTTTTATGTTTAAAAGGAACATGTAAATCCGCAGACCTCTCACAAATATAGGCAAGCTTCTAGTTATCATTTGCATTTAGTTTACCAGTAGATGTCAGTCAGCACCACTCCCAACCCTTCACACCTACAGCCCACCTTCTCCGTTCCATTTTCAAGGAGCTCAGTAACAAATATCCCATTTATTTTACTAAGAGAAACTGAGACAAGTAGAATTACTTTCTTAGTGGCAACAAGAAGCAGAATCCAAGGTTTCCAAAACATACTTTATGATACTAGATCCTCCCACTTGTGTATTTGTTGCAAACTTTGTCCATCTCTGGCAGATTACAGTTCTTCCCTATAAACAGGGTATCGTGTTCGCTCATGTTTTTGCAGTCTTGTGAAAAAAGTCCTTTACAAGTCCTAGAATTAGCCTACAGCTGCTGCTGACTGACCAGCTTTTAGCACAGGAGGTTGTTGGCTTGAGACAGCCCTGTCCCTGCCTCTTCTACAACCATGTCGTAGCAGAAGTCACTTATAAAAGGAGCAATACTAGGGAGCAGCTACCAATATTCACAGAGTTTATCAGTAACTAGGGAAAAGGGAAGGGAGAAGCCATCATTATCTGAGAAGCCTGCTCATTACAAACTAATAAAGTGCCATGCCATCATTTTACTGGTCACAGAAACCTTAACTAAGGGCCTCCAAACTTGAAGGCAAGGAAGAAACCTGGTTCTGGAAGAGTAGGTGCCAGATCCAGCCTTCCTCCTGAGCTCAGAAGCCAAGGAATGTCTTAAAATGAATGCACCAGGGTTTGGAGAGAGGTGGCCAAATTGAACACTTGAGGAACTGACTAAGAAGCCCTGCTCATGTCCTGGTTTCAGAGGTGGCAGATGCCAGACGTAGCCCATTGCCAGCCAGCCATGCTGTGCACATGCCAGGCACTCAGGTGGCAGAAGAATGGCAGCCCCTTGGTGCAGTTAGCCGAGGGCCAGCCCATGAAGTGCTGAAGGAGGAATGCAAAGGCTCAGCTGAGAAAACAATGTGGCTGTTCGGGTGACATGTCTCCAGCCTGAGGTCACGCCAGGCTTTGCTGAGGCATGCCACAGCAAGTTAACACGTGAGCCCATGTGCCTGGCAGTGATAGGGCTCTTCAGCACAGGATCTCCCAAACAGCTCTTGGATGGTGTTATATCCTGGCCACTGCTGTCCCCAGAAGATACCAGTCATTTGTCTGCTGGCATGCTCATCTCTAGGTGCCAGGAGGCCCAGCAGCCTAAGAAGCAACATGTAAGGCAGAAGCTTGAAGCCAGCTGTGCTTGTGCTGCCTGAGAAAGGGCTGGGAAGTTATCCCAAGTGATCATTTCCATTAGCTGTGCAGATGTGCAACTTTATTGTAAACCAGAACTGACTGCACTCACTTCTGTTTTCTCACCGACATACTCGTGAATGCCAAAAGATGTAATCAAATGGACTGTTTAACATTTGGGCACCAAGCTCTGTGCCTGGGTGGTGTGGTCAGGGGTCCTTGTGATGATGCAGATACCAGTTATTGAGTTGTCTCCTGCAGTCTGGTGACCATGGGTTGGTTTAGCACGTGCCTTTTCATATACCCTGCAGGAGACTGATAGTGTTCAGTTTCTTGTCCTTGTCCCTCCTCCGTGAGTCATCAAGATTTGTTCATTCTCCTTTCTCTCACAGTGTGAGTGCCTAGAGGAGCTATCCCTACATGTGTTGATGTCCTCGTGAGCAGCTGAGATCAGTGCCGTCAACACCTGCTACTCCTGGTGTTCCACACCCAGATTCTCCTTTACTCACCACCGTTCAGACCTATCTTATCTTTTCTATTATGATACTCTGCTTGTCCTACCTTTCCCAAATTACTGTCAACTGTTTAATGTCCTAGGACACCTACCTGCCCTGCAGTGGTTTTTGGGTAGCTCTGGGTTCCCTTTGCTCCTCTGCATGTACTAGTCACCTCCACTGACACTGCAGTTTACAAACTGGGAGAAAATATTAGGTCTGGAGAGGAGCAGAACGGCACTGGCAAAGAAAAATGAAGACACCCTGGCCAAGAAAAACACCAAGGTTGGTGTTAGCTCTAGTGAAATAGCTAAATATTGAGATGCTCCTGGCTCCTAGTGGGACATAACCAGTCAGGTCATCTGGAAGGTGAATGCAAAGAGCCCTTTGGCTATGCAAGCAGGTGCTTCCTTCTTTTCATTCTCCTCTTCATCTGTGTTACTGCCTTTGTCTTCAAGACTAGTCTGGCCTACTGCTTTGGGTTCCCTGATAACACTTCGTACTGGGTGATTCCCTGCCTTTCTGCTTCAGTTTCCCTATTGGTGAATGTGATTTTCCCACAGCCTGCTTCAGAGCAGGGGATAGCTGAGACTTCTGACCTTTTCCACTTTTTCTTTTACCTGATGTGATGCTCCACCCTGTATGGGAGTGGCATGGTGGTTGTCTGCCAAGGTCATATAGCACTGCTAGGCATCTAGGGAGGCACAAGGGAAAGGGAAGTTATAGACAAGAGAGCTATATTCTTATCTCTCCTTCTCCAGAATACAAGCTATTTACTGTCACACTATCTCACATTCTGCTGTTGCGCAGTATCCCTTTGGGGAAGGACACTGCAACTCTGGGTGTACAGCATCTACTGCAAAACAGTTTGAATCCTTTGGTGTCTGCCAGAACAAATACTAATGGCAGCAGCTCAGGCTTTGGGAGTGGATAAAAGTTAAACAGTTCTAGGGAATGGCTGGTGGGGCAGCCTGGACTTTGTTCCTGAAGAAGGAGGTGAAATGTCTCTATAACATTATGCACACCGACATTCGTGTATAGGGAGGCAGCTATCCCCTCGAGGGCTGAGCTGGGACATATAGTCCTAGGTTCTCTGTAACATCACCAGCAAGTTGGAGCTGTAAATATCTGAGCATATTTATATTTTAGATCATTAACTACTAAATCATGGTTTGGGCTGGAAAGGACCTTAAGATCATCCAATTCCAGTCCCACTGCCATGGGCGGCACCTCCCACAGGCAAGGACACTTCTCACTAGACCAAGTTGCTCAAGGCCCTGTCCAACCTGGCCTTGAACACTGCCAGGGGTGGAGCATTCGCAACTTCCCTTGGCAACCTGTTCCAGGGTCTCACCACCCTCACAGTAGAAAGAACTTCTTCCTTATAACTAACATAAATCTCCTCTGAGATTCAGAAGAACTGAAGAACTGCACTGGTGTTTAGATATGCGAGATACTTTACCGTACAGCCATTATATCCTTGTCTGATCACCTGTTTTGCCCAAATAACACCTGTGTGTAGTTCTAATGATCTTATAGTTTAGCTATTCATGATTTCTGTCAGTCAAGCCCATGGTATCTCAGTATAGCACATTGATTAAACATTGATTTCATTTACTCTTAGAATTGCTTTAATCCTTTCTTATCTTTAACCAGTTACTGATTAAGTGCTACCTTGAATTCAGATAATGGACTAAATGATTAACAAAACTTAACAAAGTCATATTTCTTCAACATAATCTGCAAGTCTTGCAAAACCAACATCCGCAAGGCAAGAAGCACTTTAATCAAGTAAGGGAGGTCAGTCAGCAAGAGCTTTGACATGATGAGCAATCAGGGTGAAAAAGGCACGCTGAGATTTTTTCTTGCGCCTAGGGTGTTGAATTTGTGTATGCAGCAGATCAGCACGTGTACACATCTGTACAGAGGGTGTCTTTTAGAATGGTTTACTGGAGCTTTTGGAAAAGAAGAGCTACAAAATATCTCTCATTCATGCACCATGCCTGGTATTGCTGTCTTCTGCATTGATCTCAGAGCTGCTTTTTTGCAGGGAGCTTTGGGATCTGCTTCTTGCTGCATTCAGCAGAAAAGGCAATAGTACTCATCAACATGCAGTTCCTCCTGCACATACTTCTCTTGCTGGCTAAAGTACCTGAAATATTTTACAAGTTTTATGAAATTCAGCATAAGGCAGGATTAAAAAACATCCTGGATCTTCAGGGCCATGAAACCAGCATCCTGAAGAAAGCAGTGGAGAAACAGACCTGAAACTTTTGGTCTGGCGATTCTGATAAACAGAGCCCTGTCTGACTAGATCAGCGGCAGCAAGTCTTGGCTCACATGAAAAACTGGAGTGGAAGGAACCCTCAACACCCCCTTCAAACACATGTTTTTGTGAAGCTGTGCTTCAGGCTGAAGGAAGACTGGAAGAAAGGACCAGAACCTTCAGTGGAGAGTGTAACTCGTAGTCCTCAGTAACTCCTTATCCAGTCTATGTGCTGAGGCACACTCAGGACATGTCTAGTGTGACGAGCACTTGTTGGAAAGGACCAATGCCAGTTGCAGCAAATTGGCTGTTAATTAGAATTATGCTTTTAAGCAAGACCCCTCGAAGCCTCACTTTTAGCTAGGGCCCTTCCCCCATGTTTAGGACAGTATCATGGTCACTCCTGCTGTGTGAGCCTGTAAGTGGCAGCCAGATGAGAGGCTCAAGGCAGCAGGAGCTAAGGGGCAAGAGCAAAGACCCCAAACTTGTGCTAAAACCTGCATAAGATCTGCAACATGACCCAGGTTGCTCTTGCCTTGCTACCACAGTGCATCCAGGCAAGGCCTATAGCATTATTTGTTTAATATCACCCAGTAAAAGCAACAGGGCTTTGTAACTTACTGGTTGCTAGGGCTTTAGGCTGAGCTAATGGCTCTGTTGTTTCACTGGAAAGGCCACATCCTTTAATCAGAAGTAAAGGCTGACGGTTTAAAAGGCAAATGCCCCTCTTTGTGAATAAGCAGCAAAAAGCAGTGCTGGCACCTAGCAATCTAAAGAGTGGTGCAGTGAACGGAAATGGCTCTCAGGCTTGTTAGAAGTATTCATTCCTCTTTTAAAAACAGGCCTCTGGCCACTGTTTTCTACTGCTGTAGTGGCAAAAACCTTTCTCATCAATAGTATGAACTAGATCAAGTAACTGGATAAGTAAAATGGTGCAATACTCCCAACTGGGGTGGGAGACAAACAGGCAGAGGATCAAAAAGCCCTTAAGAAGTCCAGAAGACTGTTGCTTGAAGAATGATCTGGAGGAAAGCCAGATGCTGCAATTGACAGATGAGGCTTCTCCTCATATCTCGAGTCCTGTCTATTTCTTTGCCATCAGGATGTGCTCAGGCACAGGGGGAACAGAAGTGTTTTTTCCCTTTCATGAAGCGTGGGAGAAGCGGGGCTGTTTTCCAAAGTGATCAGCATGAAGGCATCCATCAGTTCTGTTTCAGGAGAAGCTGTGCAATTGAAACTGTCAGGAGTAATCTAAACCTTTAATTGTGTTTCCTTTAGCGTGTTGTTCTTCTGCACCACTGTGCAGGTACTATGTGGAGCAGCAAGTTTGTGACTTGGAAAATGCTCACCTCTGATCCCAGACACACAGGCGCTTTTCCCTCACTGTCCCAAGCACATGACAAAGAGGATTGTCACTGCAGCACATTGAGGGGTAGTGAGTATTTAGAGTTGAAATATGCTTGGAGACAGAGAGATGCACACACTTGGTGAAATACTAGGACAAAAGCTGTGACTAGCGCAAAATTCTTCTGTGTAGGCAGATCTTTCTCAAAAGAGGAAGTTAAACCACAAATGAAATAGGAACTCAAGTCCACTTCTGACCCACAGAGTGACACCCTTATTCAGCAAGCTTGAAACTTGGGTGTACCTATGGCATAACTTGTTCTCCTGACAGGTCTCTAGGGCTATTTTGTTCCACCTGCTGTGGACTCCTATCAGCCCTGTAGAACAACGCAGGTGCGTGAGATGCAATTGTCTTCTGCCCAGTGCATCAGTGGCATCGAGCACATCAACATGCCTGGAAGGAGGGAGGTGTTGGGAAGGAGATATGTCAACCTTTGTAGTTTTTGTTACTGGTATTGATTAGGTAGCTAGAGGCAGCTTAGCTGAGCCTTACATTGATATAGCAAGAGGTGTTAGAAGAAAAAGCAGTGCTGCACAGGACTGCAGAGGGTAGTCAAAGTAGAGGCAATTATTGTGGTGATTTGACACCTCTTCTATAAATCATGTTTATAAACCATGAAAGAGGGCTTTTCCTGCATTCACAACACCAAGGAGTCTGGGGAGAGTAAGCTTATTTATGAAGACAATAATGCTTGAGAACAGGAAGCTGAGGAGAAGTCTTGACAACAAACTGAAGGAAATCCGACCTTCCTGCTTTCACACATTCTCCTAGCTGGGTACACATGGTGGCACAGAGAGGCAGCCAGATGGACCACAGGTAACCCAGGTGGGCTGCCATGGCCTCATGACCCAGCAGGGAGCCACCTGCGGAGCACATTGCCTCTGAAGGTGTGAGATCGGGGTGGTAGAAGCAGTGTCACCCCTGGAGGGGCTCCTATGACCAGCTCTTGGTCGTGATGACCTTTCGGGGGGGGGGGGGGGGGGGAAGTGAGA
>JASSUY010007978.1:0-19968 GCA_032466535.1 Forpus xanthops | reverse complement strand
CCCCCCCCCCCCCCAAACTCTCTAACAAACAGCTTCACTGTAAGCATAACTATTTTGATGAAAGCTTATACAAAACCACCTTCACATTCTGCTTTAGATGGCTTTAAGAACTGTACTGGAATCAACAATCCTGTATTTGAAACTGGCATGAGGGCACAGTGAAGTAGAGCAAGGATGTGGATAAAGACTTCAAGTATTCCTGAATTCCTTATCCAAAAAAAGAGAACTGCTTATTAGTGCCTTTTTGGTAAAACCTTTCTTGGGTCCTTGCTGCTTCTTTCTGCTAAAGCTGCTCATCTGGGTTTAGTCATCACTTCTGACTAAGACTTTTATCTAAACATTTATGTTACAAAGGCTTTTGCTATTGTTTTGGTATAAAGAAAAGTACACAAATTTTGGTTCTTTTTCTAGCAAAGCATATGGTCCTCATAAGACAAGTCAGAGACACTTAAAATTAAATTCTGGTTTTCTCTTTCCCCCCGCAGCAGTGAGAAACATTGCTGATGTAAGGCAAGCCCTACACCACTTCTGATCTCTCCTGGAACTGCCTCTTCAAATACAACCATCTCCTTCTTCCTCTTCTGCTTCCAGAGTTACATCTTGACCTGTGCATCTGTCATGAGATCTTCACTTTTTGTCCTGGTTTACAAGCTTTGAGTGGGTTTTCCCAAGGCCTGTGCACATGTGCTGTTGCTGTATGTCACGTGGATGATGCTCCCCTCTTTATTTTCTACATCAAGGTGCTCATTCCCTGATTTGACATTAAATATGATTCCAGCTGTTTCAAGCATTTCTGTGGCTCCAGAATGGTCTGTTTTCAATAAGTATTCCAGAGACACAGTGGGTCCAGACTTCCCAATACTATCGTTATGCACAGAGCAAAATAGGAAAATATCAAGAACTAAGTTGTCTTGCTTTTTAGAATTTCTTCCTGAGGATTTTGATTGCTATCCAAGAATGGTCAAATAATCCCTTGTTCATGCAGACGAGCAGTGAATTTCCAGCAGGGATGGTCTTAGAAGACTGGTAAATCCACGTGTATTTTCAATTTTTCCAGGCATTTCTCCTTGCTTCCTGCCAGCCAGTGTTTCTCTTGAACATGTTAATTTTCTGTAGAAAGCCCTCCTTGTCCTATTTCTAAGCTTTTTGGGTTTCTTCCCCAATCTCCAAAGGTTTTTTTCTTTAACCTAGATATTAAGTACACTTTTTATCATATACTTAGATCATTAAGAAATCTCAGTTTTAAAACTCTGTATAATTATCAAAGAAGTTGCTGATATCTGATCACTGCTACTGTAAATTTGAGCTCTGAGTATTACTCAACATACATGGAGCAACTGAGTTATGAACTGTAACCTCATACTTGGAGGATATTTGGGAGGGCCCCCCAGGGAAAGCTTGCTGTAAATGAACCAAGCTGAGGAAAAGCTATAGTTGAAGATGAAGTTTGCCCTTTTGATTCTTAGATTTCAAAGCTAGAAAGTGTGGGGATGCTCCTGAATGCATGCGGTGACAGCTGAAGTTGTTCATACAATGTGCCAGTCTGGCTTCGCCCTTTTTGGAATGCTCTTAGAAACATTTGGTTTGTTTTTTTTAAAAAAATTAAGGTCAGTTCCATAGTGTGGTCACTAATATGGATATATCCAAACTAGCATCTACCTAGCTAATACATAAGAATTCAGGGAAGGGCTATAGACCAAGCATCAGGAAGGATGATGCTAAAGCCCTGGGGCACCTAGTGGTTACTTCACTATGCTAGAAGTCTGTGCTTCTATATTTTCACTGCTGCTGGTGGTGTGCTGGCTCCTTGAGTCTACCTCTTCTGCACTACATTTCTTGCATTAATGTTTGTGTTATATTTATCTAATATATTACAGACAGGCCTCCTTTTTTTAGCACTGGTGGTAGATTACTTGAAGCCTGTAGCCTTTACTTACAATGTCAATAAATCCCCATTTGATGCTTAACTCTTAAGGAAAATAGCATTCTTTTTCAGTGAATGCTGCCAGAGTGGCTGCTCAGCTCTACTTCATGCAAAGAAAACTAAATAGCTCTCTTTTGCTCTTCTAACCTCCACATTGCTTTGCTGCCTGGGACACTGAGAAGGACCAGTGTGTACCCCTATGAGTACCATCATGACATAAGCAGCTTAACATTTGAGAGCAAGCTGCATTAGATCTTGATGAAACAAGGGTGGGGATGGCAGAGACTCTTGTCCCATCCTGACAGTTCTGCCTTGGGGGTTTCTAGATGCACTGGAAATCATGACTCTTTTCTGGCTTTGGATCAAGTTGTTCCCAAATGTTTGGATTTGCAGGGATCTTGTCCAGCTGTTACACCCCTTCCTCTTGCGGAGCAGCATGTGTAGCCCTCACCATGCCCTTTCTCAACAAGATGGCAACAGACAATGCAAGAAAAGAGCTCAGGTCCCAGATCCCCTCACTTGTCAGAACAACCATTGCCATACAGCACACTTGTACGCAGGCACAAAATATACAGGGTGGTAGTAGCTGAAGGGGGGCTATAAGGATGCTGGCAAGAGACTCTTCATTAAGGACTGCAGTGATAGGACAAGGGGTAATGGGTTCAAACTTAAATAAGGGAAGTTTAGGTTGGATATGAGGAAGAAATTCTTACTATAAGGGTTTTGAGGCACTGGAATGGGTTGTCCAGGGAAGTTCTGAATACTCCATCCCTGGCGGTGTTCAAGTCCGAGTTGGACAGAGCCTTGGGTGACATCGTTTAGTGGGAGGTGTCACTGGCCATGGCAGGGGAGTTGGAAGAAGGTGATCTTAAGGTCCTTTCCGACCCTAAATATTCTATTCTATGATTCTCTTATCTGGTAGCTGCCTTCTAACCGGTCTGAATCTGGGAGGGTGAGAGCTCATACATGATATAGGATGAGCTCATCTGGTTGTCAGGAACCTGTTTTGAGCCCATCTGTTTGCAAAACCCTTGGGTAAAAACTATTACAAAATACCAAACTGCAGGGTGCCCCAGGATATTGTCTGGACTCATATGTGTGAAACAAAGCAATCAATAAGGAATAATAACTTGAAAAGCCAGTCCTGGAGCCTCTGAAACCACATCAACGTTATTGGGAGGAATTTCCAGACTGACATCAGCTCTCAACAGCTTTGATTTCAGTTGTAATAAGATGTGGCCAAGAGGTCAGAGTTTAGCTTCACAATTGGTAGTAATATCAAACTCCATACCCACTGCCTGCAGTATCAGAGTAAAGATAAGGCTGGAGATTTTAACTTCTCTTATTTTCTCAGGTTTTCAGCTGAAATCCACTTATTTGGAGGAAAAACAGCTAAAATCTAAAATCTTGTGATGCTGGATAAGATGGTCTTGGAATGAAATTCTTTGGGAGAGCTTAGTGTCTCCCATTCACATGTGAGAACAGAAGACTTCAGGCAGGGTGAAACTTCATGAAATGCCTTCCCAGGGAAGCTTTAATTTGTATAAAAATAAAACCAAATTTAAAACCCAGAATATAGAAATCAATCCTACATGGCCAGGAGAACAGTGTATGAATCCATTGGTTTTGCTGCCTTTAGTTCACACAGCAGGCTGCTCCTCAGGAGAAAAAGATGCTGCAGCAGATGAAAGAGATTTGCCCATCTGTTAGAGCATATAGGGAGCACTTTGAATACTCACAAATACATGATGATTGAATCAGAGGAGCTTAACTTTGAATCGAGGAATTAATCTCATCCTGCTCAGCCTCTGTCTAAATACAAGTGTGCCCAATTTTGAAATGAAAAAAGCTATTGGATACATTGCAGAGATGGGTACTGTGGGGGTGAGAGAGTTCCTCTAGAAGTCTGGAGCAGAAACAGTTTTGGGGATGATGGCATAGCTTGAATTCATCCACTTTTGGCTTCTTTTGCTGGAAATTTACTGGTTGCTAGAGAAGGTAAATCCTTGCTCCCCACAACTGGGACGTGAACAAATACAGCAGTAAAAATCTTTTCCCATATGAACAGTTGGTTTTTGTCAATACTGCATCCATCCCTCATCTTAGTTACAAATCAAACTATTCCAGCAGGATAAATTGCTCTACTTGCCTTTCACAAGTATCACTTGATGGAAAAACACAAACTTAAGAACAGTTCTAATTCCCCCCAAGGTGTGTAATGAGACCCCGTATAACACTTGACAAACTCAAGGACTGACAAGCGGATGTTTTTCTATGCCCAACTTCTTTCCTGCCCCGCAAGAGCTGTGGAATAAAGTGGGAAAGTTCATGTATCTCAGTACAAGCTGATTAAGTTGTTACAAATGCTCATTGCATCAGAAGATACAGAGGATAACACAACGAGAACTGTTGGAGTTCTGTTATCTCTCTACACATAAATTTGATAACCACTGTGACACTGGCCTGAGTATTTTCTAGGGCAAGGATTCCATGGTGGGGGGGGGAGAATATGGAGAAAAGGAAAATCCATCACATCAAATAGGGAGAGGAAAGCAGAAGGTGCTCTGCAGTGTGGGTGTCAGGTGCTTGTTTGGAGCCACAGGAAGGTAACTGCTGCTATCCCTTGCAGTGCTGAGCTACCACTGAAGCTGTTGAGACCTTCACTTTTTTTTAGTTGTCTGCAGTTTTTCTGGGTAACCAATTTGCAACCTCTTGAAGGAGGGGGTATTTCAGGGGTGTAATCCTAACCGGAACTGAATTTGGGCACTGACTCTGGTAATAAAATCCCCAAAACCAAAACACCAGTACCAAAAACTTAAGTCAGTATTGTGAAATCTTTGAAAGGCACCAAAAGATTGAGACATAATTTAGATAGAAATTGCCTCAAATCTTTTGGCTTGGATATTCTCAGTCTACGTTTCTTCCTTGTGATGATACTGTTTCCAGTTGCATCTGCCTGGAGCCCTTTCCTTTGAAATGATTTGAAGAATGAGGTGTCACAATCCACAGGTCTTCCAGCGAAACCTTGAGGCTACAGTATTGCAGATGGCTATAGCCAGAAGCCATTGTGCAGCTTGGAAGCTGAGATACTCCAGGACACCTAAAGCCTCAGATATGTTCTCTGCTCTATTAAACATCTCACAAGATTATGTTTGCTGGTGAGAGACAGCGAACATAAGGATTAACCAAACTTCAATATATTTTTTAGCCCTCTTAGACATACTAAAACATCTTGATTCTTCTCATTGAATCTCATTGCCGATAGCATCTCTTAGCAGAGTACCAATGGTAAGGTATCAATGTTCTTAAATGAATAGAATGTTTTCAAAGGGCACTGTATGTTTTGCAGACACTGTGTTGAGAGTGGAAAAGCCCTTTGTGGAGGAAAAAAAGATGGTGCTGGAATATTTTGTTTCTCATTCCTAAATTTATTAAGGAAATGGCAGGTTGACTTGTAGATGCCGTTAGCATTTAATCTAGTGGATTTGAAATGGAGGCAAGTAGTTTACTTTTACCAGGTTGAATATTATGCAAATCTCCTCTAGAAGATATATCATGACTTAATTAGAGTATTGTGATATCAGTCATTCAAGGTATGAGCCAGCCCTTGGAAATACTATGGAAGTGCTGGGTATGTCCTGCTTCACACCATTTTCCCTGCTACAGCAGGAGAGATGAACTCATACCCCATCAAAGAGACTGGTTGGCTGACATGGTCATTTGCAACACCTGGAGCAAGAGGGATGTGTTTCTAATTGGCAGCACTGATTTTGTATCTTGCAATTATCTAGTCATGCCAGTATGAGTCTGTTAGACAATTTCTTAATGGAACTTTACTTACTGCTCAAATCTTTTGTTTAGATGTGGTGTTTTGCTTGCTTAAGCTGAATGAAGTAATGATCACTTGGGTCTCCTGAAAAGAAACATTAGCTTTGAGGAAAACAATAAGTTATTTCTCCTTAGCAGCACCTCCCTTCCAGTTCTGTTCATTTCTCTTTCCTAGTTCCTCTGAAGTTCAGAGATTTTGCAGTCTGAAGTGATGGTCATTTGGGAAACCCTTCACAGAGAAAAGTAGGAATTGAATGTTTCTATCTCTGAAATTAATTTATCTAATTTCTTGTTAATGAGAATATTTCTCTTGGTTTTTGAGGGGTTTTTTTTCTCCCCTCTGGGAGAGATTCTTTAGCAGTAAGGCTCTAAGAATGTATTGCTGAACTATCTACTGCTGCTCTGATTCCAGGGGAGTTGGGCCAGCAGAGGCTCTGGCCCACTCTTTGTCTATGTTTCTCAGAAATGCTTTTCTGAATAGATCTGCATTGTTTCCCAGAGGAAGACAAACTCCACTCCCTGTATAAATCCAGGCAAGTCTGTAAGTGGAAGAATCATATGGCAAAGAATACACATGGGAGTGAAGGCTACCTTATGTCCAATTGCCTTAACAGGCTATATAGCACATGAAGCAGTCAATAATAACTCTTACATCTTCATTAGATAAGGGATCTCTCATTTGTCTGGCACCTGAATGTGTATCTCTTCTCCCCCTAGCAATTTGTGAGTATATAAACCAATGTCTTACATATCACAAGATAAAATCAAGTACTCAGAGGGTCTCTCACTTAGGTATAGTGAGGTTAAATCTGACCCATAAAAAATAAGCTGAAGAAAAAAGCAGGTAGGCGTTCATTCTGCAGCAGCTTACTTCAGCTTAGCTATTCCTGTAAATATATCATAACAACCATGTCATATAATGAGCAGGGAGAACTCTGAGGACCATTGACTTCTGGGTTTTGTGGCTGGTGTTTGTTACCAGCATAAGTGATTTCAGGACACTGATACGTCTTGTTGGAAAAGCATTTATTTGTTATGGGCACATGCCTTTGTCAAAATGTTCCAGAAAGGTCAGCTGGGAGGAGCTTGCATGATGTATTGCTGTTGTTGGACACTTGCAAAGCTGGAAGTCTTGCCATGCTTGCAGCTTTCATCCATGAGCACAGGGGTATCTGTATGATATAAATATTTCTGGTTCTTTCTTGTAAAGTCATCTAACTTTATAAAGTTCTAAGCACTCAGCTGTGTGTGAACAGACAAACTGTGATGCCAGGCCCATGTAATGGTATTTTTCCTTGAGCCAGTATTCCTCCTTGGTGGGAATTCTGTGGCATATTGCACAATGGGGTGCTTGTCACTGAGTAAGATGACCCCTTTGAACTGAGTCATTGAGGGAGAGCACTTCTGTCCTTGGAGTTAGAGGGAATTGCAGGAGGTTAAACCTGTGTCCCCACTCCAAAATGAATGTCACAGGCAGCACATGAGCTCCATTGCTTACAACCTTCTATAGGTATCTGACTTCCTTGAAGCACCTCTTTTATAGGGGATTACAGTAGAGGAGTCTTGCCTCTAATCCTAAAGCACCAAACAACTTGTTGTGCTGGACTCGGGGGAGGAATTCTTTCCATTTCAGCAGCTTTCAGGCCTTGTTGCTAACATTGGGCTGTTTGACTGCATATCTTCCTGAGAACAGACTGAGTCACTGGCCAGCTCTAATGTCACTTTTTTTTCACAACTGGCAGCACGTCTCTGCTTTTTAGATGTGGAACAGTTGTGGCATCTCCCTGCTTTGGACAGAGGCACGGTGAGAACTTGTGGCTCTGTGCAGAAGACCACAGCCGTACTGACAAGATGCCATCATATGAGTCACTTAAGAGTAATAATATTCCAAGAGGTCTGAGCAGCTGTGAGAAAGATCCTGGTATGAGGAGTCTTCTGAGCTCTAGCCCAACTGGATCCATCCTTTCATGCTGTTTCCCACTGTCTGCTTCTGCAGGCAAACTTAAGAGCAGCTGACTGCAGAGCCAGGGGGAAATTTCCAAAGTGCTCCTAAAAGAGACCACCCAAAATTCCTGACCAAACGTAGAAATGGTAACTGGGAATGAACCCTTCTGTAGAGAAGAAAGCTTATGGCCTACTGCTACTTAGACAACCTTATTCTCCTTTTTTTATAAACCTTTCTTGGTTATGTTGGCAAGAGGTACTTCTGTTGGGGACTAGACTATGTAACCATATACAGGGGGCAGACAGATGTGTCTGCGGGTTCTTCTGCAAAGTGTTCCTCCAAAAGGGGAGCTGAGTGTTTGTTATTGAGCATCCCAGAAAGCCTGGAAGGAGGGGGGTGACCTCAGTCTGTCCCTTTGTCAAGCTTCAGTAAGAGCTGGAGAAGGAAGAGACATGATGATGGGGACAATGTTATGCTTCAGTGTATGATCTGGGCACTAAAGGGCTATGCTCAAGCAGACTGGAGAGGAAAAATCCTTTTAGTAGACTAGACAAGCTACAACTTACTTCTCTTCCACCTGTGCTTGTTCAAGAACAGGACTAAATCTGGCCTGCCAGGTGTGTTTGTCCCCAGAACACCGTAATCATTTACCATAAAACACCAGACACTGGAGCTTCCATAAAACACACTCTGAATAAATATTTTCTCCTTCGTCTATTTCTGTGAAAAGGGTCTTTTGATGAAAGTATCATTAGTACATTTGAAAAACCCATCCCCTGAGTAGTTATTTACCAAGTCTTTAAATACACAGGCTGAATAATTGACTCTTGTGAAAGCTCTGACACTGTACACCATGCAGAAATGCCCCATGTCTCAGTTTGGAGGCTCCAGTAATTTCCTCCCCATGGTGCAGACAGTGATGTGGCTGCATTTGTGTGGATGCCCAAGGGGAGAACTTCTGCCACCACTCCCTGTCTGACCCATGGGGGAAGGACACAGTCAGTGTCTCAGACCTTCTTGTGCACCATGCTCCAGGCTGTGCTCAAATGGAGAATGAGGCTTGAAAGAGACTGTGGAACCTGCATATGTCAAGGGGCATTGAGTTTTCAACACCTGATGTTTCTGGTAGGGCTGGGGTCAGTCTTGTCCCTCAATACTTTCTAACAAAAGGACCAGCCTCAGTTACTTTAGTAGAATTTAAGGAGTTTCAATGTGGGTTTTGTACCTCTCTTGAGTGGAGGGGAGGGCTGGTGGTATGGCAGTGTTGCTCTTCAATCTAGTCAGCACTTTCTGAAAGCTCTTATCTACAATTAACATGTCTGTCTCCTCACTGAGTTCCTATTCAAAGTAGGCAGTGGTGTGGGAACTCCATCTTGGATGGAAATCTACGGAACACCTGACTTGACACAAACTATTTTGGAACATGCCTTCTTCTAAACATGATCTATTTTGCTGCAAGCCAAATACATATACATATTGAAAAATAGTTGAGAGACTGATGAAGGGTTGCTTGGTAAGCAACTGATAAATCTTGACCCATTTCACATCTCACTGAGCTTATTATGAATGAAGGAGCTATAAGGTATCTGTGAACCCTGATGGCCAGCAACATATGAGATGAATAGCCAGCTCATACTGGAGATTGCAACAGGAGCAAGTGAATGGAAACAGTCTTGGTTTCTTTTGCTATTGCTATAGGTGTTAGATGTTATTTTCACTCACGGTTTGCATCTGCTATAATGCACTTGGGATGCTGCAAGATATTGCTTATAAGCAGCTTAAAGGTCCCATTAGGGAAGAATTGATCAATTTTTGTTATCTTGTGTTTTGTCCTTACTTAGGGAAGGTTGCACCTGGGTATGTGGAAGTATATAGCTATATGTGTGATGTTGGCGGGAAAGAAGTCAAGCTGCAGACCCTCCAGATCCCACTTCTATGGGGCTCATTCTCTTGTGTTTTCTGGAGGTTTTGGGAATATTGGTGCACTAAATTCTAATAGGAACTGAGTTTGTAAGTGGAGTTGTTAAGTTTCATGAGACATGCATCGTACTTAGAGTAAGCTTTTTGCTACAGTTATGTTAAACATTTCCTGAAGCTTAAGCAAATCAGACACAATTCAACCGTAACCCCTGTCTTTGGAGGAAAAGACAAAATGCTGGTGAGCTGAATGAACTAAGTGGGTTTTTCTTTATGCACAATATGCAAAATACGCACATTGGTTGTACTAAGGACCACTTAATGTTCCAAGACCTGTATAGTCAGTAACATACTTCTTGAAAAAAGAGAAAGTTGCCCTTATCAGTGTCCCCATCCTTAAGACCCTAAAGTAGCTCTTAACTTGGCCCCATGCCCCAGAATCTGGATAGTGTTTAGGTATCTGCCCCTACTGCCAGGGCCTAATTCAGTCTAGTAAAATAAGACTTAGGGTCCTAAATCAGATGGTGCTTACTGAAATATAACATTCCAGCCAGATGCTGTAGTGGAAACTATAGTTGCCCAGCTGCTAACATCCAGAAGTTGATTCTATTGTTTTTTCTATAATCAATAAACAGTGATTCATCAGAACCAGATCAGTTCTTCTGTCTAATTGCCTGTCTAATCATTTGTTCTTGACTACTCTTTGTATTATGAATATTTGTATTATTCAGAAAGGTTTGATATTTTTAATAACAAGTTTACTAGTGTATTTTGCCTGTCTCATCCATTAATGAGGAGATGCTCTAATGGTGCTATATTTACAGCTCTGCAGTGCCAGAACAGCAGAGGGTCCCCAGAATCTACTCATGAGCCTTGCTCTCTGTGGTCAGGCATAGCATGGATAAAAATGTTGGCTATGAGTGTGCTGTTGTAAAGGTGATGGGAATATTTTGGAGTCTGAAATCACTTTCCTGGTGTATTTTTTTTTGAGGAATTGAAAACCTTGTTAGAAGTCTGAATTTATCAATGTATTGTTACCATGTACACATTGAAACTAAGAACCATTTGAGGTTTAATGATATATTCAGTCCTTCTGCATGATTCTGGGAAAGATTATTGAGGGGATCCCTTTTTATGCTACTAGTGCCATGCAGAGAGCCATTAGTCTAAGCTGGCATTCAGTTCTCCACATTTAAACTTGGGGAGAGAGTGTTTGACCCAAACCTCTATATAAATAGTCTCAAAATCCATTTAGATACATACCCTGAGTTACAGTAAACTGAACTGAAAACCGTGAACTTCCTTGTCCTGAACTATGGAGCTAGATTTGTGTGGGTAGGAACTGCCTATTTTAAACAGGTATTTTGGAATGTGTGGTTTAAGGGCTGGAAATTGTGCCTCTGTTTGAGGTATTTTTTGTTTTCCATAGTTTCCAGGCTGGTCTCTTAATAAACTGATTGTGGTAATATAGAGTCATAAGGGGAGGATGGCTTTGTGTTCCCCTCTTCCCAGCTCTTCTTCAGGACACAGTGATGGTCCAGCAGTGGCAGCACAGCAATATTGCTCTCAAGCGCTGTGTATGGGCACTTCAGTGCCCTTCTGAAAATATCATTTCACACTCATCTGTGCTGTGATGCAGACAGCACTAAATGCATTTACATATTCATCTAACTGCCTATTCTGCTGCTGTTTCCATGTTGATTTTGCTACTTAAAGAAGGCTTGATGTGCTCAACAGGCCAGAAGAACCACGTTCCAATCACAATGAAATGGGCCAATTTAATTCTTCTAAGTTACCTTGAAAATTTATTTCCTGTATTGCTATAGCCCTTGCCTTAAAATAACAAAGCTCATGGTTGCAGGACAGCATACATAAGATGTCCAAATCAAACCAACATCTATCTATTTCTTATAATAGGCAGTGTATTAATCATCCCTTAATGTCAGCGTTGCATGAACACATTGCACGAGGCAGCCCCTGTTTGAGAAACCATTGGAACTGCCAGAAAAGAGCAAACCAGAGACTAGTTGCTATACTGTTTACCAAGTAGACCCCCTATTCTGACTGGATAAGGAATAAACCACTTTCCATGTTGCCAGCTGTGTTTTGAAGGGGATCTGAAAGGAGGCTGTGTGAGGCTGTGTGTATGAGGGGAAAATGAGCAGAAACAGTATTAGATATAGCAATGGGTCTTAAGAAAATGGAACAATTTGAGCATCAGCCTCAGTGTGCAAAAAGACTTTATTTGGGAAGACCTGAGGAGCAGCCTATGGGCTAATGTCATAACTTCATTAGCTTTGGAAGCAGCTGAGTGCTGGTGCTGGCTTTGCTCAGCAGCATACATATGGTATGGCATAAGATCCTCTACCTCTAACACAGATGTCTTGCAAAGTTGGTGTATGAGCATACATTTTGAGTTGTCATTTCTCACTGTAGACAAAACTAGGCTTGGCTAGTTGCTCTATTTAAAGCAGAGATAACAATGGTACTTGCTATGGTTGTAGGTTTCCTACAGTCCTGAGGAAACATGAGAAATCCAAGCCAACTATTTTTCTGGATTTAGTGCCAGAGCTCAGTTTGCATAGGTGGCAGTACTGGAGACTCTCCAGAGAAAGCTTTTTATCTGACCATTCACTTCTACGAGCTGCTCTCATCTTGAATCCCACTCGAGTCTAAACCTGCCACAGCTGAAAATGCCAACTAAGCTGCTATCCAAAACCTACCGCAGACTGAGACAAGCAGGTCTCAGGTAAAGGCAGACCTGGGCTTTTCCATATCCTCTGCTTATCACAGCTAAAAGCCCTTTTCTAACAAGTTGAACTCATCCAAAAGAATTAAAAGGTGTGAATACGGATTATTGGCTGGCTGCTTTCTGCACAAACACGTAGGTTTTCATCATTGGCATGAGCAAATACCACATAGTGTACTGAAGCCCACCCACCCAGGCAGATGGGTAAAGGTGAGTTTGCCTGTGAGCTGTTCTTGCTTCACTTCAGGCAGTTTGGAGGTGAGGAGTGAGCTGTAATGAGTTGCTTCTGCCACTGGGAGTTGTGTCTACGCCTCAGCTAAATGTCTGAGCACTGAGTAATAACGAAGTTCGTAATGAGCTCTCAGACAACAGGTCTGTTGCAGTGAAACTCTGGGGAATTGAGCTGTTGTCCAGTATCTGAAGATACTGGAATTCTCTAGTTCACGAGTAATAAAAAATAATACTCTTCTATTCTACAAATAATACCGAAACCTCCTCTTCTATAGTAGAATCATAGAATAGTTAGGGTTGGAAAGGACCTTAAGATCATCAAGTTCCAGTCGCCCTGCCAGCGGCAGGGACACCTCCCACTAATTATAGGTACTCTTCTAGAATGCGGATATATACACATATGGGGGGAAAAATCACAATGGTTTTACTTTCTGAGCAGTTCTATCAAGGGGCCACCCACTTTGAGCTGGTCCCTTTCTGGAAAGCAAAGCTCCTGGAAGCTGTCTTCTGACCTGGGAAACTCTATCAGCAGCCTTGGAAACATGGCCTACTTTTTTCAGACCAGTGTTTTCTGCCTGTATTTGGAGGGAGCCAACAAAATGGCCACAAACGGGGTCACCTCTGAAATTCCAGGTTGTGAATGGGGATGGCGGAGGTGGGTGAATCCTTAAGTGTTTAAAACGTTGCCCAGCAGATTGAAACCTCTTGTGTTTTATATGCTTGGAGAGCAGTGGTTATTGCTAAGCTATCTTAAAATTCCTTAAGACACCAATTATTCAAAAGCTTAAACAGCCTCAGAAAGCCTTTGCAGGCTGATGTTCTATTATGCTGGAAAGCAAAAGAAAGATCAGAATATCATGACTATGAGAATAGCCTGAGTTTAAGCACGTTGAAGGTTGAGGTTTCTCTGTCCTCTATAGAATTATTGTTACTTTGTCCTGAGTTCTGAAAAATCAGACCACACCACATGCAAAAAGTAGAGCAGGTAACAGTGCTGCGTGAACTAGCTGACCTCAGATACAAAGTCCTATGTGTAGAGTCTGCTCCCACGGGATTTCCCAGGGAAGAGGGTTCCTGATTGCAGCAGTGAACATAGTCTGAGGCATTTTAGTAAGCATCTAAAATTCTTGTGTTCATTACAAAGTAAGGGTCATTGCACATTTATGCTCACTTGGGTCCCTAGATTTGCTCAGCCTGTTTCTCTGTTGTATTTCAATGGTTGTAGTAGCTACACTGGAAGACCCTTCCCTGAGATTGCCTGTATCTTAGGCATATGTTTAGGTAACTCACCAGATGATTTTAACTATATATAAAGCAATTTTCTCTGCTCTGTAGTCTAGGGGAAATGGGAGCCATGCAAAGCTGGAAGGCATTGCCAGTTGGAAGGAAAGGGCTCCCAATCATTAGAGGCCTCCTAAGCCTGGGGTTAGAAAATTAAGCTGAAGCATAATAGCAGTATCAGCATAAGGTAGAACTTGCCAATAAGAAGTGAAATGCTGTCTGAAACAAGTAGCCTCACAAACCTGTGCAGCTGGATTGATTGAGAAGCTTGATTACTCATCCTTTCCTGTCTAGACAGACCTAGCTTTTAGATTATATTTAAAAAGTGAATACTTATCATGTTTGATGACTGTCTTGGTGCTGGGGTGAGGTTTTGGGAATTACTGTCAATATGACTGAAGATTGGAGTTTGGGAAAGTATTACTACAGTGGTCTTACCTTTTGCTGTAGTTTAGTAGAAAAAAATTGCTCCTCATCAAGGGATACAAAAGAAAGGGAACTCTCCTCCTCCTCCTTTGCAGAGTTCAATCACAGTGAATGTCCTTGGCATACTCTAAACTGGCATATGCAGGAAAATTTTGGCCCTTTTGGAGATAAATAAGAGATATTGAATCCTACCAGGTATAAAACTGAACAAAAGCAAGGTTGTCAAATATATCAGGTGTATGGAGAAAAGAAAGTAGATTAATCTGTACCTGGAAAACTTTTGTATCTCAGGGATAGTGTCGCTTGTTTAAAACCATAAAGTTTTAAACCTTATGAGGTGACTTGTGTAAACTGTGCCCCAGGCTTTACATTCTATGATGGTGGTAAAGTTGTTACTTAGAGCATGCCCAGACAGGGCAAAAGCTTTATTTTCCCCCTTCTAACTGTTGCAAAGTTATTTCTCATTATTGACAGAGAGAGGAGATGAGGAATCACGGAGGTCGCAGTGTGCCATGCAGTCTTTAAAGGGGACCATTTGATGTCAGCCCTCTAACTTACACATCAGAGGCATGAGAGCTGAAGGCCCTGATTTGAACCAGTCTTATTGACAGACTCCAACAGATTCAATGGAAATGAATGTGAGAAATAGATTTGACACTATCAAAACTCAGTTTTACTGGAGAAAATGAGCTCACCTTTGTTTCCCCTCTCACTCTTAAGTTAATCTGGGCAAAATACAAGGAATCCAAAGAGATTGAAAATGCTCAGACTTTGTGCTAAGACTCTACAGGTGGATAACGAAGCACAATGGCTTATGATGGTATTTACCAAATATATTTTTAGGAAAAAGAATATGTCAGTAAGAAAAATATCTCCTAATATTGCACTTAAGGTGAATTTCACAGCTTTCAAAGAAGTATGAGAATGGTCATGGCTGTTTACTTATAAAGTAGCACAGATAATAGATCTACCACATGGTATTAATTTAGTGCTGCCTACTGTTCTATAATTAACTTCTGATCATATTAGACAGTGATTTACCTTTTGCAACCCAGCCGATATTAAATTCAGAGTTAGGGATACCTGGATTACACTTCCCACTTCAAATGCAGTTGCTTTAAATGGTTGAGAATAGAAATTAAATCGTTTTAGCACAAGGGAAACCCTGGGTAAATCCAAGGTCTGCATTTACAGAGTCTCCAACTCTTAAACTGGAAGAGAACAAGGGGTGAAAAAATACCTGCAGAGGTGAACGCTAAAAGGGCATGACTACAGCAGAGTTGAGAGCTCAATGACAGTCTCGGTCTAGTACTTCACTGGATACTCTTTCCAGGTAGTCTGTACTACCTGAGTCTACTATGAAGATCACTGAAGCATCATTACATAACAAACCTAACAGAGTACTAGAAATGATGCTGTGCCATGCCACAGTGTGATCTGACTTCTTTAATGGTCTCCTCCTGATCTCTTTGCTCTCTGTAGATGTTATTGGATACCCTAGCTCCAAGAGTGTCTGCTCCTGAAAGCAAATCAGATCCTGAAAGAGACCTTGGAGAAAAGCTTTATCAGGTATTTGAGCTGGCCTTTCATCTTTAATGAAGAGTGTCATGCTAAGTGCTCCTTGGCTGGTATTTCAGGGAGCTGGCACAAGCAAAGTGCCAAGGACCTCATTTTAGTAGAGCTGGACTCATTAGCATTCCATACACTGGAAATGCACGCAGCTGAATCGCTGCCAAACAACAAACCTCTTCATCTGTGGCTTTCTCCTGACCTAAAAATAAACTTCAAACTGACTTTATTAAAAATATGTATATATATCTATCTAAACATATATATTTATACATATATAAACACACATTATGGCCAAGCTGGTGTTTGCCCATTGCCTGCTTAAAGGATGAAGTCCTGCTCTGTCCTTTGCTGGTGGACACCGTTAGGTTGAAAGAGCTATGTTCACATCCAGGTCTTGATGTGACAAGTTAGGTTTGTCTCATAGCAAGAGATATTCTGAGATACTCTGCTAGCTCCTGAGCTCAAAGTGGGACTTTCGCCTTAAAGTACTGTGTCACCTTGGTTAACTGTACTCCCTCTGTGACCAGGCTGACATTTCATCATGCATATGGAAATCTAACTTCTTGTGAGTGGGAATGTTTTGAAACTCAGCTTCTTCAGTAAAAGCTACAATAAGTGATTGTATGAAAATAGCAATTCAGCTGGGGTAAGAAAAAGATGAAATGATGCTAAAAAATACCAGGGCAGGAAAAAGAATGAACTAAACCTGTGACAAAATATAGGTGGTTAGCACATCCTTCTCTTAAGATATGCAAGGGGATTTTGATACTCAAAAGTATACAAAGAAGGACAGAAATAGATGAAGGGTGTAGAATGGCATTTGTACAAGAGGTGACTGAAACTGTTGTTTCAGCATGGAAGAGATGAATAAGAAAGAACTGTCTTTAACACCATGACCTGCTGGGAGAAGGTCAGTGGAGAAGGCTTAGTTACTCATGGTTTGAAACTCAGAGACAGCAAATTAAATTGCTAGCCTAGATTCCCCAAATCAGATGACAAAGAGGTACTTTGTCACACCACATATGAGTTGGGTGCAGAAGTCATTGTCAAAAGTTGCCAAGGAACTATTGAAATCAAAAAAAAAAAGAAAGAAAAACCTTCAGAGAAACTACTGGAAAAAATTTTTGGGGATCATTAAACACAAAAATCTGTTTAAGCTCAAGAAGTCTGAGCTGCACATGGCCAAACCCTGAGAGAAGAATGGGAGGTGTTGCTGAATGTGCGCCCTCATGAATGTCTGTCCTCACATGCTTCCTTATAGTTGGCTGCAGTAGTTCAAGGGATGTTATTGTGCTTGGGTGGCCCCATAGTCTAACCCACTGTATGCAGGTCCCCCAAGAGAGGGAAAGCTTCCTGAGTCAGTAGGCTGCAGTTGAAAGGCTGGCTGCAGTGCTGCAGAACTTGAGTAACAAACATATCCCCTGAGTCACCATTTGAATTTCTACCTTCTTTCCTCTGAGGAGCTAGTATTCTGGACTTGATTCTTTTCAAAAGGCAAGGCTGGATCTATAAAGATGGTTGGGGATTTTAATGCCATGTATTTTAAGGAGAAATCTGTACCCTTATGGATCTCTCAAAAAAAAAGAGGTCACCTATATTTAAATAGACCTATATAACTAGTTCTTGCATGCTCTGTTTTAGCAGTAGAAAGGAGATTTATCTGCTTAGCTGGTAAAGAACCTGTTCTTCCCTAGGTTTTGCCAATTCTTGCATTTGTAGACATGTGGATTTCTACTTAGGAACTTAAAAATGGCTGGTGCATCTGAGCAAGTCGTCCAGCGACATCAATCAGATGAGAGAAGGCAGGGGAGAAGTTCCACAAATCACAATAGTGGACAGGCTTGATTTTAGGGGAAGGGGAAGAATGAGAAAAAGCTTTGAAAATTCAGTGTGGGGGAAAAAGCTATAGGAGAACAGTATTAACAAATATCACCTTAGGAAGTGGTCAGCAATGTACTATCAAATCATAGCTATACTGAAAGGTGGATTAGGCTCCCTTCTGAATGGAGTCAGTTTACTGGAGTATACTGCACCATTGCAGACCTTCTAAGGATGTCTCAGACAGGAAATACTCATCTACTATGTGTTTACCTATATGGTGGCTCAATGAGTGTGTCTGCAAATGATTTCAGTCCCCAATAAGATGATGTTGGATATAACCACTATTTTCCCATCATAGTCTAGTTCAAAGTTAGTCTTGTGGGTTTATGGCTGGCTAGTTCCCTCTCCATTCTGTTACATGGTCTCATTTTTAATTAAACACCCATCATTTAAGGAACTAAAAACAGTCCAAAAAAGTTTTGTTGACCAAAGTCTGAAAATATGAAATGTTCTTTGGGGGGTTTTGGGTGTGGATCGTGAGGCACATTTTCGTAATATTTAGTATGTCATCTTCAAGCAATGTTTTTAAACCTCAAAACTCCAGGGAAGTTCTGTAGGCTTTAGCAAACAGATGTTAGCAGCCAGGAAAGAATTATGATTCGTGCCCAAAAATATTCCCTCCTGCCTATCAAGATATAGGAACACTTTCAAGATATGTGTCTCGTGGAAGTGGGGACACAATTCTTCTGTAGATCTGTGAATCAATAGATTAAAAAGGAATCTTGAGTTCCTCTTAATCTGTCATCAAGGCCACGTATCATTTGGGATGTCCTGATTTACAAAAGCATGTATTAATGCACGCTTTGTCCCTATCTTGTAGCTGCCTAAAGTAGACTCAGCTGCTGCTTGTAAGTTAACAGTCTTTTAAATTAAATGTGTGCGCTAAGATTCTTCATATCCCAAATTCTGTAATCTGCTTCAGGGATCAGTGGGAATTAACTGTGAATCCAGCCCTTGCTATTATGAAAACTGAGAAAGGATTGGCTCTAGAGCTCTTGATAAGGGGAAAACTACAATATCTGGTCAGTGGGAAAAGCTTAGCTTCACCTCTATGGAGCTACATCAACTTTCTGGCATTTTCTGTTTAAAGTTTAATGGTAAAGGTGTAAAAATGTTCCTGAGACACAGCATGAAACCATACCTCACCACTCCAAAAGGAGTAGGAGCTTCTACTATTTAACTGTTTAACAGTGACTTCATGAAATTACCAAGCAACACAGGGACAAATGCTTGAAAATGAGCTGATGTTCTGCTGTTGTGCAGTGAGAAACCAAAAGACTGTCTCTACATTCCCATTGCAGAAGCACCACATAATAACACAATTGGATTATCTTTGGGTTGATGCAACTCCATGCTGCGTTCTTCCCATGGGAGAGCATAAAGGATATTATCCCCTCATTCTTCAGAGCTACCATGCTTTAAGATTGAATGGAAGCATCTGAAATCTTTCTCTTCCTTTGTAGCAGCCCACAGTGGGGGTGGTATAAAACCCTGTAAGCAACTTGCCTATTCAGCCAGCTGTGATCCTGTGGCCCCTTTTAGCCCTCTAGATTTATGTCCGTATCACCACCAAAAGCTGATCATACAGCAGAAGAGCTGTGTGTTTAAATCCAGAGGTGGCTAAACTTAATCTTTACACGTGGCTTCCCTGTTCTGCTGCTTTTCCTAACTTTTCCTGGGCTGAGAAGAAAATGGGAGAGAGATGTAAAGGAAGGTATAAAGGTTTTATGTTTTCTTTTAGTGCTTTTGTCGGTGGAAAAGAGAGAAGATTTTGGTATTGGTGTTAGTCTGAACTAGTGTACCATTTTCTTCTCATACCTAACCAACGGATCCAGTGGCATAGCTCTCCTTTTATCCTTCTGCTTACACTTGTATGATGCTTGTTTCAATGAAGGTGAGAATGACAATTTCAGTGTATTGAGAGTTCTGATGGCATCCTTTCCCTCCAATATATCAACCGAATCACACAGCTTGGTGCTGGCGGCAAACTTGCTGAGGGCACACTCAATCCCACTGTCCATGCCACTGACAAAGGTTTTGAACCAGACTGGTCCCAACATCAATCCCTGAGGGACACCACTCGTTACTGGTCTCCATGTGGACATTGAGCCATTAACCACAACTCTTTGTGTGGGGTCATCCAGCCAGTTCTTTATCCACCAAGTGGTCCACCTATCAAATTGATGTCTCTACAATTTAGAGACAAGGATGTCA